>VYZX01011735.1:206033-223531 GCA_013401335.1 Brachypteracias leptosomus
TTTTTTTTTTTTTTTTTTCCCTTTTGCCTCCAGCTACAGCTGTGATTTTCTGAGCAGTCTTGGCTAACGTTATTAAAGTTGCATCATGATAGATATAGAGCGGAGCAGATAACAGCCTCCACGCACAACAACAGCCACAACCCCAGCACAACCGTGGGGTTTGGGGTTTTTTTGTTGCTGTTGTTGTCAGCGTTGCTTTTCAGGTGTAGCGAGGCGCTTTGCTAAGCTCGGAGTTTCCAACTCGTTGCTTATTTTGCAAAGTAAACAAGCAAATGTTATGTGCATAACCTTAGCTGTCTCTGCAAAGGTCAGTGCCTGGCTGCTGATTGCTTCTCCTGCCTTTTGGTGGCACTCTGATGCCAGCGATTACTCCCGGCGTGTTTGGGAAACAAGACGTCCTTTCTTAACAAAAGACTCAATCTACAAAAGGCTGCAAAACAACAAAAAAAAATTGATTAAATCTGAACCGGAGTATGAAAGTTTACTTGGGTGGATAAAATAGCCCGGGAAGCTCTAAACAGGGGCTCGGTGGTTGGGTCTGGGCTGGGTGCAGGTGGGACTGAGCAGGAGGCTGCTAAAACGGGGTGGGGGGTCCCTCTGCAATCAAACAATACCTATAGATACGTGTGGACGTATAGGTGCTATTGTATAGCACATTATGGGCTGTGGGTTTACGACCTGAGACCTTGCAAAGTGTCTTTTCCATTTTATAAAAGTGTATCCTCCGAAGCACCGGCTGTCGCAGATATTAGCAAGGACCTAACTTCAGACTATATTTTGGAGAACAGTTTATTTTTTTGTGTGTGATACAAATAGAAGTGGGATAATACAGTCATAGCAATATTTTTTTTAATGGCACAAATGCCTACGCGCTTTAGAAACCTGCAGTTAGGTCAAGTTAAATTTATTATATATAATTTTTTTTTTTATAGCTGAACTCCGTGATTTTGACTTGAAGTGACAGCTGAAAAGCACCAGAAACCCTTGGAATTTCAGATCTATATATTACTATAAAGGAAGAAAATAAAGTTCCGCTAGTAGAAGGTAGGTAATTGCATTTACCAAATAGACACAGTTTCAAAAACACAACCCCCGAAACATTTCCCTGCAAAAAAAAAAAAAAAGTCGAGACAGCCTAAGTTTCCCTTTGTATCTGTAGAACCAACATCCCTGGGATTTGTAATAAAAACCCAGTTATGAGATCCGGGGTCCCTCCTGTTAACAAGGATCTTTTAGCAGAATATTGAAATATTGCCATGTTGGAGAGAAGTTATTTAAGGACCCTCCAGGAGCTGATGTGACGGCTGATTCTGCTGAGACTGGTTTCCTCTCTGCAGATCTTGGAAGGGTGCGTGTCCTGAACATATTCCACTTTAGGGAGATGCAACAAATAACCAGCTACAGTCCAAGCCAGCCCTGTGATAAATTTCAAGGAGCGTGACCAATAATCCTGCTACTCATCTTAAAAAAATCCTATGGAAGTCCTAAACCAGTTCCAACACAACTGAAAGCAAACTGTGAGTGTGGGGGGGGAATCACAAGAAAAACCATCTGTCTGAGGGCAACCCAAGAATCCTAAGTCCACCCAAATAGTTATTACATGTTTTTTGTTAGTTATTGCATGTTTTCCTGTTGGTTATTGCATATTTTTCTGGTAGTTATTGCATGTTTTGCTATTAGTTATTGCATGTTTTTCCGTGCTACTAATGGATTGCATATTGTTGAAAATATGAATTACAGGATAAATCTCAAACTAGGGGTCCAATTCTGCTCTGGCTGCAGCGAAATGATTCTGGCCTGATTCTGCTTGCAGCTATTGGGGTGCACATCAGAATAATTATTCAATGTAATAATCACTCCAAACTGGCTCTCTAAATGTAATAATCATTGGAGGAGCGAGGGTGAGGGTCAGACCAGTTTAGGCTGTGGGATTTTTCACAAACCTTCCCGGGCTGCTCTCAACCCTGCCACATACACACGTCTTAAATATACCTTTAAAAATGTCTCGTGCTGTGGATATGCCAGACATCACTTGCTCCCTTTAGGGGAGACATGAAGAGTTACAAACCGTGAGCCCTATGCCAGAGCTGTTGCCTAGAAAAAATAAAAAAATCCCGTTTGAAGTGAGTCAGAGTTTTGGCTGGAGAGGCAGAGCAGGATAAGAGGGCCCTGCATTGTAACAATTATGCAGGAATAAGGAATTTCTCTGCATTTACTGTGCCAGAAAAATCTGTATATATGTAATATCAGATAACATCGTGCTGCCCGTGAAAGGAAGGCCACTAATTCGGCAGGATTCTTAATTTCCAATGAATTCCAGCGAAGGGAGCAGCTTTGTTAAAAGGGCCACTCATTAATATGCCTGCTGGTGACTTTTCTCCTCTTCCTCCCAAACGCTCTCTGATAGAATTCCACGTGAAAACCAGCAAGCAGTTCTGCATATTTTCTAATTAGCCCTGCGTGGAAACCTCGCTGTGGTAGATACTTCAGAAAAAGAGGGAAGAAAAGGGGAAAAAAAAGACTCTGTGTGAACACGAAACTTTGTGCATCCCTCGCATACTAAGCAGCGCAGGTTGAACGTCCCGTCCCTTGCAAAAAAGCCTCAAAAAGGGGCTTTTTCTGCCCAAAAGCTGCTGCCTGTGGCTCGGTGGAAGCCCCCCGCTGACCCCCTGGATGGGGCTGGGGCTGCTCGTGTGCTCCCACGCCTCCGTCCTGCCTGGATCGAGCCCCATCGGGTCTTGCTGCTGCTGTTGCTGTGATTTGATTTTTTTTTTTCTTTCCACAAGGAAATATTCCGGGTCTGCCCTAACATGAGTGCAACATATCACTCCAGCTGCATTCCCCGCTGACTGGGAGGCTGTTTGATGAGTAATTAGGAGACCTGCTCCTGAGTTTGTTTGACATATTTTTGCAAAACGTGCGAATCTGTTCAAAATTTGCTTGTTCATTTAAAAGGCAGCGTTCCTAAATGGAGCAGAGTGCTGCTAAATTGATAGCATTTTAGGATTTTTTTTATGATTATTTTTTTTTCCCCCATTACAACTTCAAACACAATAGGCTGCCTTTGCTTTAAAAAGGATATTTTTTTGTTGTTGTTTCTGTTGAGAAGTAATTATTCTGTGTCTGTGTAGCTTCACCCAGAGCTCATACAGAGAAAATCTCTGTAATACTCAGAGATAAACATATCTAGACATACAGAGATCCATGTGTATACTTAAGTTTGTTTATATTTTACACCCACATGTCAAAACTGCTATCATTAGCTACTTACTTGAGAGCAATAAACACAGACCCCTTTCCTCTGCCCAGATCAAAGGTGAACACTTTTTTTTCTTTATTTTCCATTAAAACATCTTTAACAAGGAAACCTCTCAGAAAATGCTAAATAAGCCTCAAATATTCCAGCACTCATTCTTCTCCCCTTGTGAAATATGCTTTGAAGCTCTTTTGCTGCTTCAGATTGTGTGATTTCAAGCTGGCGATTTAACTCCCCTAACATTGTGTAATTAAAGAGTTAAATTTTTTTTTTTTTCTTGGTCTGAAACCATTTGGAGTTTTTGTTTAGTGTAAATATAATTTTCTTCCCCTCAGCTGTGCAAAAGGAAGCGACACCTCTCAGCACCCTCAATTTTAGGCAAAGTTTCTACTTGCAAAATTCAAAATGCTAATTGTTATTAATTTATTTACTGACAAAGAAGAACTCTGGAAGTTACCCTCCAAAAAACCAAAGCTCTGCTAGCTAAGATTAAAATCCTTTTGTATTTTAGGATGTGAGTGCAGGGAGGATTTAAAAGCCCCACACTTTTCTAGTCAGCTCTACTTATAGCTTGAGGCTGAGCATTTTGTTTTTCCTTTTTTTTTTTTTTTTTTTATTTCCTAGTGAACACTCAGCTGCTTATTTTGGGGAAGCATCTCATTTATCTGAGCCTGCTTCTTCCTGAGATTTTTTTATTTTTTTATTTTCCTGCTGGTGAATTACCACACAGCACATCAATAGGTTGCAAATTCTATCAGGGCTGTGTTTAACTTGCCATTGTCGTGAGGGTCCAGGTCTTTTAGCTAAACTGCCTTGTTTCTGGAGGAATTTCAGATGTGGGTAATTGCCTCTCCTTTCAGCCCAGCTTTAAGGTATCAATATCAACTCCATTTGAATATCATAAGTGGGAAGTTGCTCTAAGCAAAACAAAAACATGTCAGTTGCCCAGGTGACATTTTGTAGCAAACAAGGAAAATCACAACTCCGGGAAGTGTTGTATTTTATGCCAACAACAATATGACAGTTTTCTCTGCAAAGAAAACATGACACTTTTCCAAATATCAGAGGATGCCTCCGCTGCTCAAGGGATTCCTGTACTGTCACTGAAATGGAAGGTCACAGGCTGGCTTCATGATTTCTATAGTTTCAAAATGTTGTGGTGCAGCGTTTGCACGCTAAATGCTGTAGGCTAAGGGAAATCTCTGCCTTCATCTCTGAAAGAAGTGACAGGAAGAAAAAGGTCCTCCTTTGACAGCAGTAACCTCTAGGTCTAGAGGTGCTGCCCCAAGCAACTCTGAAGTAAAATTACCTATGTTAATGTGTTGTCCTCGCTGTCAGCCCAGCACACGTGTGTGCAAAGCGGAGCCCGGGCGTGCAGCCCAGAGGAGGGGTTGGGCTGGACCACGCCAGCCCAAGAAACAGCTCAAAATAGCCCTAAAAAATCATATTTTTGTTTGTTTGGTTTTTTTTTCTCAGATATCCCGGGCCGTGGATAAGACTCGGATCCCGTTTTTACCTGACTACAATAAAGTTTCTGCAAACAATTTCTTTTAAGAGGTGGGGTTTCCACTTCAGCTTCAAGAAGGTAGGGGCTTGTTTGTTATTCTCAGAGCTAATTCTGGAAGTTTAAATAAATAGGCTTTTTTCTTTAAGCCAGCAAAAATATTAACTTCAAGGATCAAAACACATTTGTTCCCAGCCTTCTGCCTTTTTTTTTTATTCTTCCCTCTCCCCCTTAAAAAAAACACACCTTAGTCTATAGATTATATACTTCCTGCTGCCCTTTTTATAAGCTATAAGAATTTAATAAGTGAGGGCAACTCTATAGTAATATTTATATGGGTCAAGTGGCTTAAAAGTATGCAATAAATGTAAAGTTATGAACCACATTGCCCCTTTTTAAATAATGCAGCTAGCACCAAGATATTATGTTTCATATTCTGGAAAAAAGGTGTTTTAGGCCAGGCTTTAAGGGTACAGCAGACATGAAAAGTTATCCTGATCCCATAATAAAGTCACTGCCTGCCTAATACGGTGTGTTATGTAGAGCTCCAGATCTTAATAGCAGACCACAGCAAGAACGTCCCAGATGATATCAACAAAACCTTGGCTTGCTCATTAGCAATCAGCAAATTCTCCTGGTGTCTGCTAGTTTCAAATAAGGGCAAGTGCCTCTATTCCTAGTGTGAAGCCCAATAGGATAATAGAAATAATGGAGTCTAATCAGCGGCGAGCACACGAGATCCCCCCGTCAGAGCAGGCGCTGGTGGGGTTGGTGACTCCCCTTCAGCAGCTTTGGAGGGGCTTCATCATCCTGAGGAGCAGGAGATGGGAAGGGAGGGAACAGAAAAATCCTCCTTGCCCAGCTCCTCCTGCGTCTCCACCATCCCCTCTCTTAGCTTGGTACAGAAAGAGGGAGTTTGGGGATATTTATATTAAAAAAAAACATGAAAAAAATGGAATATAAGAAATGCTGCATGTGCTTTCTGTGCATATCAACACATCCATGTTATGCATGGGGAGGAGGGATCGTAGATTGGGCCAATTTGGTCCCATCAAACCATGTTCTTTGATAAATCAGGTCAAATATTTGTCATTGCTGCCCAAATGACCATTTCTTTGTTGGCTGGAATGCTGCTGGGATCTGCACACTGTCTGCACCTGAGCTGCTACCTGTATAATAATAATAATGATTTATTATTTAATTAATAATTATTTATTAATAATCAATATCCATTATTTAATATTATTATTTTAGTCTCAATGTTAATTTTTATTTATTTTATTTTTTATTATTTTTGTTTGGTTTTATTTTTATTCTTATTTTTACTTCTTATTTTTATTTTTTGGTTTTATTTTTTTTATTCTTATTTTTACTTTTATTCTTTTACTTTTATTTTTATTTTTATTTTTTCTTACTGCTGCCAGATCTAAGCATATTTCGTGTTTGGATATGTGCAGCCCAGTGTCATTAAGGGTGGGGCCAAGCGTTGCTGTTACCCATTAAGCTGGAAGTGTGAAGGACACGAGATCCTACTGCTCTTGCAGCCTAAATAATCTATGGCTGAGCTCAGGGACATGCAGAGCAGTTTTAGTTTTTGCACTGATTTTCTAATTGTAAGCTTTTCCCCCTGGTGAATTCTGTGTGTTCTTAGAATATCACCGATTTCTATCTAAGAGCAATTTTTTTGCACTCTTGTTCAGCCCTGGTTGAAGAGCTCTGGGTGTGAACGTGGCCAAGGAACTGCAAGTCTGAGCTGCAGCAAGGTAAACAAAAAAAGTGTTTTAAGAGGTGCTTAACTGGGTTTTGAACCCTGATTAAGCCCAAGGTTGCTCGGTGTTTATATGGGCATTTGCAGTGCACTGGGAAAATTCAGTGTTTAATGGTTCCTGTGCTGGTCTTTTGTTAGCACACTGGGCTGCTGATTACTGGCCAGATTAAAAACCACAGAAGCTCTCTTATTCTGAGTTTTGCCCAACTTTATTCATGTTGATGGGAAGCAGGGGTCTGGATATCTCTTATAATAAAGATTTTAAGAACTGACACCGTGCATCAGTCCCCTGAGCTCTTATTTAGCTACTGGAGTAAGTGGCAGGGTAAGGTGGTGTTACTTTTGTACACAGCAAATTGAGAGTCGTTTCCATCTATGGGTCTCATCACAATTTAAGAGCCAAGCCTAAAGGCTCTCAGGGCTGATTTTTTGTTTGAAATAAGCGTGAGGTGGTAGGTGGACAAGGATGGTGCCCACAAAGGGTGAATGGCTCAAAAAAAAAAAAAAAAAACAAAATACAGTGAGGCAACAGCAGAAATCCTCTCGCTTCCAACTTTGAATTCTGAGGATGACCTTGCAGAGTGCTTTATCCTCCTAAAATAATGAGCAGGTCGCTCCCAGTCCTGCTCGTGTGATAAAATGCAGTAATTGCTGACCACAACATGTCCACAGAGGAGCCAGGAGAGCTGATCTGTGGGGGCGAGGACATTTCCACCAGCAGGGTCAGGAGATCCTGACAGTTCAGGGTAGTCCATGGCAAAAGAAGACAAAGCATGTCAGGGAGGACTGAGAAAATGAAACTGATGGATGAGGGTGATGTTACCAAAGGGAAAACTCTGTTGGCAAATAAATGCATATTTATTAAAAGAAAGCCTCTTGTTTACGAGAAGTGAGAGGTGAAATTGTAGGCTACTGATGCTAAATTACATGATTATTGTGCTCAAGTAAGAGGGAGGGAAAAAGGGCTCTGGGATAAAGTTGCCTCCAAAACATAGAGGCACCAGCTACCTGCACCTACACGGGGGCTAGAAATTTAGGAGAAGGTTTCTGATATCAAAGCAGCGAGGCTGTGGAGCAGGCTCCACATGTGGGTAACGATGTGAAAAACCACTAACGGCTCTTAAAGCAGAGCCTGATGACAGGGGATTAGAGGACATGTTGTCTGCAGCAGAAGGAGCCTGGATGGGAAGACCCCACTAGCCCCATCCAGCCCGGTTTAATGGGAACGCCCTGGAAATAGGCACACCTGAATTTCCATTTTGGGGTATTTTTGTTATCATGGCTTTAATCCGTGCAATTTCCAGGGATGGGGAGGGCCTGGGCTGAAGCTTTGGGAGGGCACCTCACAAGATGTGCTGCAAAAACAGGGGCAGGGTTTGAGCTTGTGTTTACCAAAGAAAGAGGTTTTGGAGTGATTTCAATAGGGCTGGTGTGATACAAGAAGAATTCAGAGAACAAGGGGTACAAGGCTGGGTAAGAGGAGGATTCAGGGAGAGTAGACATGTAAGGTCACTGCCTGATGTGATGCCACCCCTTTGTATCTATATGCTGTAGAAACCAGAAAAGAGAGAAAACAGAGTAAAGGAAGGGGAAAAGGGGAAATCTCTACTCATGGTAAGCAGATGTACCTTCAATATGTAGATAGTCAGCAGTGATTGCAGCAAATATCCCACCTTTGTAATTTTGAGAAATTTAAAGGTAGCATCTTGTGGACATTTATGTGTTAGTATTTCTAAGCCACTTAGTTATTTAAGGATGAAGACAACACTGAGTAACTCCCAAGTAACCAGCAATAGGACAAGAGGAATCGGCCCCAAGTTGTGCCAGGGGAGGTTTGTGTTGGACATGAGGAAAAATATCTCCTCCAAAAGAGTTGTCAAGGCCTGGCCCAGGGCAGTGGGGGAGTCCCAAGCCCTGTAGGGGTTTCCAAGCCGTGGAGATGTGGTGCTGAGGGACAGGGGTTAGTGGTGCCCTGGCAGTGCTGGTTGGACTTGATGATCTTGAAGGTCTTTTCCAGCCCAAACCATTCTATGATTCTAACAGACCAGTACCTATTGCCTGAGCTTTCAAGACCTCTAAGTTTCCTCCCTCTAGCCTGGGACAGCATTAAGATGACACTCGGAAGGGCTGTGCCTAGCAAGTGTCATTTGCATCGTGGCTTTCACTGCATCCCACACGTGGGAACCCAAACCTTGGAGGCTTTAAAACCTTGTGTGTCTGCAGCTTCTCTGAGAGCCTGACAAGGGATCATTAGTAACTCGCTGATGTCTCTCTCTGTTTGTTCTACTTCATGAGGCACTTCCCCAACTAATTTAGAGCAAAGCTCAGTGTTTACTTGGTTTCACAAAATGACACTTTTTTTTTCCCCCAAGATCGCTGCGAAGGCTTGAGAAGGAATATTTACATAAACAGATTTCAACTTCATCAAGAACAGGTCAGGAAAGGAGGGCAAACCCAAGTGGAAGAGAAATAAAGCAGAGCACAAGGTCGAGGAGTTGATTTCTCATGTAGGGCTGCCAAAGAAGCGCTTTGAATGGCTGAAGGAGACCAGTGGTTGCCAAAGTCCCTTAAAATTCAAGGTAAAATGGAAGAAGAGCTGTGGGAATTGTTGGAGGAGCACAGCCCTGCTGCTGGGCTGGCCTTGATGGCAACCAAGCAGCACACCACCCACGTGTGGCAGTGACTTTGAGCTGGAAGCCTTTGAAGCCTAGAAACGATGAAATTTTAATCGTTGGCAACCTCTAGGGGACATGGACCTGTTGGACAACATACAGCTGGAGGTAAGGGAAAGGGTGTCAGCATGGTGTGAGAGCTGTTGAACCTGACCTAGTTAGAGCTGTCCCTGCTTCTTGTAGGGGTGTTGGACTAGATGGCCTTTGGAGGTCCCTTCCAACCCAAACCATTCTGTGATCCTATGATCTCCTGGCATGAGTCATGATCATCACCCCAGTGTGATACTGGGCATCTCCATGCCCATAACAACACTCACTGACTTTTTTTTGGTGTGAACCTCATCCAACAACCCCCTCATGAAGCTGGGCCCATAACTTTACTCACCCACTCCTTCCAGCTTGAGGGAAAGGTGCCTCCTAGAGCTCACTACAGGAGCCGAGGGGTGTCCTGCGTGGAGAGAAAGGAAAAAGAATGAGTTTCTGGGAAGTGGATGGGTCCAGTATGTAAATAAAACTCATTATGTGAGCTCTTTTGAATAAATGTTAGCCTTTAAGTGCCAGCTGTCACTCTATGCATGGCCTCCCTTCTTACAACTAACCTCTCCGTCACCTCGCCTTGTCTCCCTAACTTGTCCTATTATGCAGTACCAAGCTGAGTCATTGTTTCAAGCAGGAGGTGACATGTTAATAGCTTAATAATAGTATAATCTCGCAAATAATAATATGCTGTCACACTGTCTGAAGCACAATGTTTACAGGAGAAGTGGTAATGTATGATGACAGTAATTTGAATAAAAATGAATTTACTGCTCTTGTCTCATTTGCAGTAAATTTTCGCATCTTTCATGCACAACTGGTGCTCCATGACCTCTTTCATTATTGTCTTCTCGGTGGCTGCTGCTTGCTTTAAAGTGAAAGGCAGGGGAATGAAACAGAAACCTGCAGCTTAATAACTGATTTCCAGAAAAAGAGTTCACACGGTGCCTTCAGAAAAATCTCACTTTGTTTGGCGACGGAGCTGCTCCGGTGTCGGGCGGGCTCCTTAATTAATGCAAGCTGGAGGTGCCCATTGAAAAGCAGGCACGGGCTGATATCGTTATGGATTGACAATTTACAAAATGATTGCCATTAAAATGTGGCAGAGGAGGGGAAAAAAGTGCCTGGAATACAGAGAGGATGGTTTGGGTTGAGTTAAAGTTTGAGCAGCTTAAGGAAAAAATGATTTCCAGTGCTCCTGGTGGGGGGAAAAGCAGTTGTGGGGTTCCTATTTGATAGGGGGAAAGTGTCCAAACTGATCCCCATGGCTGGATTTCCTTAATTATAAATCCATCCTGGCATGATAATGAGTTGGTAAGACTTATAAATGATCCCTGAATATATCAAATATTTGGTTGTGGTTCACGTCGTGGCTGGTTTCCAAACTTGTCCTGACCTATGGTAAAATTCTGCATGGTAGGGACCAGAATTCCCGGTGTTATTCTGACAAATAAATATAGAATCTACTCTAGATCAAAACTGCCTTTGGAAAAATTTAAATTCCTAGGACAGTTCTGTTCCTCTCAAAGAAAAAAGGGAAGTTATTACGTGATGTGGTTCATTTGATGAAAAAGAAGAAAGTTTACAGCTCACGACTGATATGCCTGGACTAAATTTAGTGTGATGGAATGAGGACAACTAATTGAAACTTGCTGGGACTTAAAGCACAGGACACACTCTCCAAAAACTGCTGTATCTTATCTAAGATTAAGTGAACCTATAGAATTAAAAAAAATGGGTTCTGCATGACCTAGTTCATGGATTGAAGCCATGAGGACCACAAGTTGCCTCTCTATATATCTCCAAATGCACCTGTATGTTTTTTCCTTACTTTCCACCTAACAAATACAATGTTTTCCTCTGAATTGGAGAGGGGCAGCTAAAACCAGCCCATATTTCATGGTGGTAAATCATAGTAAAACACAGTTTACTGTATTTTTGAAGCTGAGGTTTTAAGAGAGGCAAAAATTTGCCTCCAGCTTTACTGGAGAGGGACTTTTTACAGGGGTCTGTGGTGATAGGACAAGAGGGTGATGGCTTTAAACTGGAAGAGGGGAGATTTAGATTAGATGTAAGGAAGAAGTTCTTCACTCTGAGGGTGGTGAGACCCTGGCACAGGTTGCCCACAGAAGTTGTGGATGCTCCATCACTGGAGACGATCAAGACCAGGCTGGATGGGGCCTTGAGCAACCTGCTCTAGTGGGAGGTGTCCCTGCCCACGGTGAGGGAGTTGGAACCAGATGATCTTTAAGATCCCTTCCAAGCCAACCATTCCGTGATTCTATAATTCTAAGTAGTAGGTGCCCACCCATACCAAAAGCTGAGCTCTTTTAAGCTGTTTTTAAAAATAAGACCTAAATGGGGGTTTTTTTCCTACATCAACACTGCTTTAAGGAATTCAGACCAGCTTTCAAATCTAAATCCTATTTTCACTTCCAGGGTGCAGTCTAGAGCCTGCAGTCTCTACCCAATGAAAACTGGTGTCAGCAAACATCTTTTTTTGGAGGATTGAGCAGGAGCTGGGAGCTGTCAGGTGCTGCTGTGTTGGGTATGGACCAGGAACAGCTCATTGGTGCTGGTAGGTTTTGCAGCTCCTCTTGCATGCAGGCAGTGTAACACCTCCTATATAGTTTTTTTAAATGCTATATATAGTGAAATACAATAAATCATGTACAGTGTGTGGCTGCAGGATGCCAGGGAGCTCCCATTAGGAAAGTGCAGGGGCTGGTGGTGCAACAGATTCAAATATGTGCTTGACTTCCAAGATCTGAGGGGTTCCACAATTAAGCTCAGCTCTATCTGCACACCTTGAGTTAAGCATGGGGCTGATGGGTTTCATAAGCACCTTGCAAGGCTGGGCTTGTTTTTGAGCTGTATTTTCAATTGTTGTTTACAAGAGAAGTGTGAAGGGCTTCAGTGGGATTATTCAGACCAGCAAGGGCTGAGTGACCCCCTACAGTTCACTGCAATCAAATCAAATTGTTTGGATGAAAAGGTTTTTCCATTTTCCACTGGAATATGTTTTCTGTTTAAAGGTGTTTTCCCAGTGTCTGTGTAACATTTCCAAACATATTTGGAAATCTCGGTACTGTGAGTGAAAAAATCAAAATATTTGTGACATCACAGACCTAAATAATGATTAATGTGCAAAAGGGTAGGAAAGAACAGAGCAACAAAATCTCACTTTGGCTGATTGAGTTTATTTCATGTGTATAAAAGGTGTTTTTTCCCTGAATCCTGATGTTCAAGGGGACATCTAGTCTGCTGTGTTGTGCTTGAAACTGGAAGGTCCTTTTTCTTACCTATTACTACCTTTAAATTATTTAAAGGTCTAAATTAGATATATTTAAGGTTGGTAAATTTATCACTGTTCTGAACTACCAACATCATCCCTCAGATGTACATGGAGATGTACATTTGCTAAAACGCCAGAAAGTTTCAGAGGGACAAAAAATGCCCCAAATCTGGTATTTGTAGAAATAAATAGTGGGTGGACCTGATTTTTTGTGGCGTGAAAGTCAAGTGAAGTTTTTAATTGACTGCAACAGGCGCTGGCTGAAGCCTGTGGGGTGTTTGGGGCTCAGTTACAACTTAGTGCTCTCTCTAATCACCTTGTTCTCTAAAGGAAATAGATACTAAACAGGAACCATCTGGTAATACATTCTGTACCTCTTAATTACACTGTTTTGAGTGGCACCTAAATAAATTTCATTTACAAGCACATGACTGCTTGTCAAAAGCTCTGTTGATAATTTTATTATTGTAGTATACCTCCTCGCTTAATGACCCTGGCCCAGTAAAGTCAGGAATATTTAGTTCAACAGCAAAAAAAAGTGATTGTCTTTAAAAAGGAATGACAGAAACGTGATGTTTTTAATGATTTTAATTTATTTTTTATTTCATATTGCAGTTCAGCATTCATTTACACATGGCATGGTGGCACAAAATTACCAAAAAATCTGATTTGTTGGTAGAGAGGAGAAGTTGAGGCAGCTCTGCAGAGAGCCCTGGTATTGTTGTAAAGTGCTTGTGTTATTTTATGATCCGTGTGTTTCTCTGTAGATGTACTGTAGCATTTAGACAATTTTCTCTTTGCTAGCTGCAGGAAAAGATCAATATTATAAAGAAGTCGAGTGACTCTGTGAATTAGTCTCCTGCGTTTTCACCCTGGGAAGTGTGGATTTAAATCCCATCCCTGGTTTCGAGACTGAGCCACAAACCCTCTTCAAGGTCTGTATTGGAGCTTCCCCCAAATTTGGAGGCTTTCAGTTTGGGGCTGCAGCTTCCCCATTGCTGGAGCTGAAAATGATTTTCCTAGTCTTTCCTGGTGGAAACTAGTCTGTGTTACAAAATCAACAGATAATTTGGCAGGGTGCAGAGTGATTGGCAGCCTCTGTTAGAGCAAGGACTGTGCTGGGACAGAGTGGTGCCCGTGGGGACGTGCCACCACCGTGCTCACCCCACTGTGGTCCCCTGGATCTCCTGCAATGTCCTCTTGGGATGCAAGGAAAGGCAGTTTTCTCATGTGGTACATCCACTTGCCAGGGGCATCCTGCAGAGAAAAACCTCAGTCCATCTAAGCACAACATGTGTCAAATGCAAAAAAATTACCAGATATGTGCAGTTTTGCTGGCAAAGAGCTAATTCATCTTTATATTTAAATGTCTTTTCGAAATAACAAGTTGGAGGAGCTGAAATTACTGGGAGGAAGGACAGAGGGGAGGTTTCTGGGAAAACAGGAGGTATGTGGCACCTGGAGGGGTTTTGTCCACTTCTTTGGGATGAGCCGCCCAGGGGAAAACATAAAAAAGTAAAATAAGCTTATTTCTAAATTCGTGGCAAATTAAAAAAGGAATCCTACTGCTCTCAGCAGGGTCCTTTATTCCTTTTTAGTTGCAGTTGGTCGTTTTTCTCTTCTCAAAATAATTTCGTCCCTAGGTCTCGATCTTGATGTGGGAACTTGAGGAAACAGATAAGCTTGGAAACATTTTTTTTTTAATCAATACTTCAGCAATCCCGAGTTGAAATAACATTGAAATTCAGGGTAAAACAGGCAGCATGGTCATCACCAGGCAGCTTTGTACAGTGGGGTTGGAGGAGCCTGAGCAGGGAATTCACTGTACACAGCAAACTGTTCTACCCTGCGATACCATGTCAGGATTTGAAGCTGATATTGAAAGAGGACACTCGCTTTACTTACGAGATTAAAGGCGAACGCTCCCTCTTTTTAAAAATGAAGTCCTGCTGTGTTTTGCACCTTTTGACACTTATTAACTCGGGTCATTAAAAAGAGGCTAATTAAAAAAGAATGTAAAACAAAAGAGTCATTTGTCTATCGCCGAGCTGGGTTCTTCATGTGCGCTGGCTGGAGGCAGTCTCCGTTTAAACCTTGGGTTCAGAGAGCTCCGAGAGCCACTGGGGCATGCTTGGAGCTTGTCATGGCTTTTGGCAAGGCTGTGGTCCGGCTCATTATGCACCTCATAAAGAAGAGAAGTCATTGTCATCAAAATTAGCTGAAGCCGGAATTTACATTCATGGAAATTTTGGTTTCACCACCGTCCTCCGGGGCTGGACAATAAAGGAAACCTTTTACCAGCTGCAGTTAAAGTAAGTGAAGTTCAATAAATGCTTAGTGCTTCATTAAGGCGGTTCTGAGCCTGCTCTGCTCCATGCACAGGGTATTTTACAGCTGAGGAGAATTTGGTGTGAGCAGTTCACTGGTTTCTGGTGGGTGAGATGTGCAGGGCACACCCAAACCCGGCTTGGAAAGAGGTCAACCTCTTGTAGCCACTGTTCATCCCCAAGGAGCTCTCTGTTCTTCCAAAGGGAGACTTTACCAGCAGGCACGTTCTCTTTTGTAAGGTTGAAAAAGTGTCATTTGATGGAAATGATCTCTTCTGATGCTGGTCAGGGAGTCCTCGCAAGGACTTCCAAGAGGGCATGGACAGATTTGTGGGGTTTTTTTTAACTAAAATCCTGTCAGATCCATGTTGGGCCACTCAGTCTGTCCTGGAGCTCATCCAAGCTGAGGTGAAGTGGAGGTATTTCAAGGGTAGGAGTTTTGCTGGGGGGGTTTCACACCCCCCTAACTCTATAAAGGGTACTTGGGCCTGGGGGATGCCCACCTCTCTCCATGCAGGTTCAGGTGATGGTGCTTGACGCTGTTCTTGCCGTGCTGCTGCAGGTCCAAGGCTGTCAAGATGTTTATGGAAATGTCTCCACCAGGATTTCAATCACTTCCCACAGCTACGTATCCTGCTGACCTCAGAACATCGGGTCAATTACCAAAGGTTTCTAGAGAAAGTTCTCCAAACAGAAGTGTGCTCCTCTGAAAAGCCAAGATGTGTGGGTTGGAATCGATTTTGACCGCTTGTTTTTCAAAGCCTCCCCAATCTCTCCCCACGCAGATGACCGTAAATTCAGCCCAGAGCCTTGATTCATAAGGTATTTAAACAGATGCTCTTATTTAAACATAAATCCCATCATAAACTTCAAATTTATGCTTACATGATATCCTGACTTAGGGTCTTAGAGCTGGAAAACACAAAGGGATTAATGAACTTAAGGAAAAGGTTAGGAATGTCATTCAAATGCTGATTGAGGCAATGGCCTTTCCGAGACAAGGTCTCTCCAGCACTGGAGTCCAGCCCAAGCCTGCGAGAGGGTTGGAGACAGACCGGGTTAGATCCTGCCCTCATCTCAGGTGGGTCCCCAGGCGTGGTGGCATCAGGGGACCACCTCCACCTCCTTGATCCCTGCGCTGGCACATCCCTTGCCACACGCCAGCGGATCCAGCCAAGCCCTGGCAGCAAGCTCTCAGCCCCTCTCTTCTCTTCCCAGCCAAGCATGGCTTTGGGGGCCAGCCAGGAGGGAGTTGAGAGTGATAAAAAAAATATTTTAATATATAGAAAGAGTGGAGAAACCTGCGTGCCAAGTTCAGAGCTTCAAAACTAACCATGTGCAGGACAAAAGGGTTAATAAACGCCTGGTGCTGGTGGGGGCTTCGTTCATCACGGGAGGGAGCGGGACCTGCTTTGTGCAGGAATCTGGCTGTAACCAGAATATCCTGCAGGAAGCAGTCGTTTCAAACAAGCCATTTTTTGTTCTGGAATATAATTAATACATCAGGTCATGTTTTGTACTGCCAGTGGCGTGTTTATTACATTATTACTTCACAGACATTTTCAGCTGTAGTCCAGGAGTTAGGAGTCACTGGCTTTCTCGCAGCGCTATCCCATTTAAGCAGGGTAGGTTTATACCTAGTCTGTGAATATTCATGTCTCCTGAAAATAATAACAGTATTATTGTTGCTGAAATCTTCAGGGAAGCTAGCTGCCAGTGAGAGATTATTTAAAGCAGGTTCTCCCATCGCCCCTCCCCGATGAAAATGCTCAGAAAAATCCTTATAGACAGATCGGCGCAGGGTGGTTTTTTTTTTCTTTTTTTTTTCCTTTTTTTTTTTTTTTCTAAAGCTGTGTTTCCAAGGATAAAATCTTACTTGCAAAGATCCTTATTACATGCGCGTACCCTTAAGCTGCTGAGATGACACCACCACTTACAGGTGGTGGAGTGAAAGCAAGCAAAAGCACCAAACCCCTAAAGTCTCAAGTCACTGCAATCATCTTCAACTCCCAAATTGTCCTGGAAGGAGAATAGCATCGGATTTGTCTTAGGCTGTTTGGCCAAACTGGGGCACAGATGGGATAATGACTTTTACAAACAGCATTTTGATGAGAGGAGGGGAGAAGGAATCATATGTAAAATGCACAAAGGCTGCATAAACACACTGATGCCTGCAGCTGGAACAAACTAAAAAGATGTTTAATAATTTAGAACCAAGCAGGCAGGGCCTGTGCAGCTGTTGTGTGCAGGGGACCATGAAAGTCTTCCATTTGACAGCTGGCTCCATCTTTCCCCAGTTGCTACGTGAAGAAGCGAATGCAGATTTGGGATTAGCCAATCCCTGGTACCCCTGCCCATCTGCCACCAAGACCCCCCAGCTCCGGAGAAAGCGCAGACATTAAAAAGTCCACACTCTCCCAAACATATGTATGCATCCGGATCAGCCGTCAGCCGCGCCGAGGATCTGTTGACATGCCGCCAGTACATGGCTGCTGTCGTTTTTGCTGCAGGGCACATTTTGCATTTCACACATTTGCAGAAATACAAAATGCTGTTGGATGCAAACAATTCAGGGGCCTAATTGGCTGAATTACTTCCATGTTACCTTGCGTGTCCCCCCCCCTTCACCCTCCTCAACAC
>VYZX01011735.1:223560-247241 GCA_013401335.1 Brachypteracias leptosomus
CCCAACCTGATTACCATAGCTCAGCTGGGGAGGAAGGAGCAGAGAGGGATTTGGAGGGCAGGTGAAGCTCTGTTTGCCCATGAAAGCGAGATCCTTAGAGGAGTCCCAGCTGAGCCAGAGCGGGGCTGTGCCAAGGAGATAGCTGAGAGATGCTGAGCTCTCCCACTTCCCAAGGTTTTTCCCCATAATTCCCATTTTTCCCCACCACCAGCCCAGCCCTGCCCCGACGGCGGCCGCTCGACGCGTGTCTCAAACATTGTAAACATATTTGGGAAATTTAAAGGCTTGCTAATCTTGACCCCCCCCGTGTTAATACCCCAAGAACAAAAACCACAGAGGAACTAATAATCATTATTAGAGCCTATTCCAAAATTGCATTCTATTATTATTAATGAGGCAGATTAGCATTTTTTTTTCCGTATTCAAGAGAACGGAAAGAGCTTGGGAAAGATGCAACAATTACAAAGCAAAGAATTATTATTTTTTTTTATTTAATAACAAATCACTCCAAAATGGATAAGGCTTCAGTGCATATTTTCTATTTTTCCTGTTTAGTGCTTATTTTCTATTTCTCCTGTTTTGCTGAGAAATCATTTTATTCCTGTTGAATTTCGCACATAAATATTTACAGGAGATTTGCATTTTCTCACAGCCTCTTCTGTACTGGGAATCTTTTTGGCTTTTTTTTTTGGTCCTGTTTTGTTTTAAATAATACAGCTTACGGGGAAAAAAAAAGATGAACTGGTTTGTTAAATGAGGCAATTGCCTTTCATGCTGATGCGACCAGAGAAAATCTACACCAGGTTTTTTAAAACTGGAATTGAAAACCAAAGTGCCTGCCTGTAAATCTTCTTTCTAACAAGGCATCTTCTACATTTGCTTCTACTTCAGGATGGTTTTGCCATCCCGTTGAAGAAGAAAGGAGGAATAAAAAGCATCTCCCATTGTCAGCACTGCCTCACTGATGCCAGGCTGCCCAAGCCGCCACCACCGTCGCTCCTCTCAGCAGCTGCCTCTGTAATGCTAAAAGGGTTGGGGTTTTTTTCTTCACCCCCCTCCCCGCCTCTGATTACTGTGACCATAGTAAAAAGTCTAGACAAAACGGATGAAATCATCACCTTCTGCAAGATCTTATTACATCATGGGCTTTAAATCCCCAAATTCATCTCGCTGGCAGCAGCGCCTTTTACATCTCCCCGTCCTGGGGGGGAGCAGCAGCCAGCACATGGCCGGGGATGGGGCTTTTGGGGAGGAGGGGTCCTCGGTGGAGGAAGGCAGTGAGAAGAGGGATGGTGGAGGACAACATAGGTACATACGGTTGGGTATTTATGGATTCTGACTGGTATCATCCCGTCCTGTCCATTACACCTTCATGCACCCACCCGTGCCACCCTGGTGGGAATGGATGGGTGAGGATGAGGAGCTCCTTGATAAGAGTGCCCTCTCCTCACCTCCTTCCCTTGTCAAACCCTTAAAAGATCACTGTGGAGAGCTAATAAGGGCAGAGCTTGACCCTCCTCCACTTGGCATTGGCTCGCAGGGGTGTTTGAACCCTTCTGATGTGCCCGGCTGCTTTACAGCTCGGAATATTCATCTGCCATAGAAATGCTCTTTAGCTGACCCTAAATTTGTCCCATAATGGCCCTTGGTGGCTAGATAGTTAATGCCAGAGGTGTGGTCCCTTGGGCTTACTTTTATTTATGTCTCAGGCCGGCTTCTTTTCTTAAAAGTGTGCACTTGTAAAATCCATTTTCCTTTCCCACCCCTCCCGCCTGCGCTATAATTTTTATTCTTGCTTCATCAGCAGCCCTGAGATTTACAATTAAGTGCAAAAAATGGTGTTAAGGTTGCGACACGCACAAAAGCAAAGAGATTCAAAGGTAAGGGTGAAACTCTATCCTTAATTCACTCGGTGGCTTTGTAGGTTTTTTAATTTCTATATTTTTTTTTCTTTCTTCTGAGGAGGGGGGGGGAAGAGAGAAGGAGAAGTGCCATGACATGAAATCCTGAGCATCCGCTGGCGGTCGCCGGAGCCAGATCCAGGGCATCAAGCCACAGCTTCAAGCCAGGCTGCCAAATTCCAGTGCACTCAGAAGATGACCCGCAGCAACCCCATTTCAGGCTTGGGTGTCTCTTCGGCAGAGGCTGCCAATTAGAGCGAGCGGTGCCAAATTATTTGGCAGCTCCGTGCCATGGACAGACAGCCCGTCACAGCCTCGCCGCCGGTCTCCTTGAAGTAATTACCATGACAATAACACCAACTTGGGTAAAGAAAACATTTTGAGAGGGGCGTGAGAAGCCGCGGATGGGGAGCTGGTGACGACCCATCCCGTTTTGCTGGAGAAAGATCTGGTTGGGCCCATGACACCAGCCCGGCCGCTGGAGTGGCATCTGCTGAGCCCACCAGTGTCTCCTGGTGCTCGTGGTCAGGAGGTTGGTTGTGGTGGTTGGTGTCAGAGGACACGAGTGCAGAGTCAGAGCTGCTCGACCTTGGCCTTTTTTCACCCTATAAAGAGTGAGAACAGAAAAGTAACAGCAGAAAATGTGTTGGTGGAGAGATGCTGGTGGAGGCGACAGTTGAGTGACTCCAGGGTGAGCCTGTAGGGTGGAATGACCCATAAATGGTCAAGCAGGGGATGGGGGGTTTGAAAGGAGGTGGTGCAAAAAGGGTGGCCTGAGCATCAGTCCTTTTTACCTCTCTTTCTCTGCACTCCCACCAGAGCTATCCCCATGAAAACCATGAGGTGCTTTTGGTTATTGAGGTCTTGCAATGAAGGGAAAGCAACGGCATGTTCACCATAGCTCCAGCAATGCTTTGGCCATGACTCCAACACTGCTTTGGCCACGACTCCAGCACCACATTGGCCATGGCTCCAGCACTATGTTGGCCATGGCTCCAGCATCTTGTTGGCCATGGTTCCAGCATCATGTTGACTATGACCCTAGGGGTTCTGCAGGATCCACGCCACTCATGGATATAATCTGGGCACAAATCCCACCTCTATCCAGGTACAGAGATGGCCCCCCCAGGTGGAGCATGGCAGAAGTCTCCTTCTGCAGGTACCTCTATAGGGATCTTTAATTCTAGCCCGAAACAAAGGCTGTTGTGCTCTTGCCTCTTGAACTCGGCTGGGAAAAATAGACTGTCAAGGGGAGTTTACTTCCTTTGTTAATAAAAAAAGAAGAAAAAGAGTTTATGGATCTTTTCCTGAATATGAATATTAAATAGGCGAGTGGTGGGAACCCTGATTTTAATTTCCTATGTCTTTATTTGGAATTCTACTCCCTCTTGGAAAGGTGTCTACTTAAATATAGGGGGAAAGGGAATTTAATGAATTACAAAAAGGGTTATTTTACATGGAAAATGTGTATTCCTGGCTATTTCCATTTAAAGAACATGACATTAGTGTGGAAATTGCCCCTTATGAACAGGTCATTAATGTCAACTCTACTAAAACTGACATCACCTGCTACTATTTTAATTGTGTGTTTTACTAATGCTAACCATTTTCCTGACAATAGAACCCCCATAAGCTTAATGAATCTTTGCAGAATACATAAACCAAGGTCAATATGTAAGAAATGCCTCAAATGTTAAGAAACTCTCTCTCTCTGCAAAGCTGAAAGAAAAGTTTATTATTCTTTTGCCTTCATAAGAATAGGGGCAAAAATAGAAATCGTATGCAATATGTTTTCCAGACCATAGTATATAAAAAGCTTTGATGCTTTGGGGAAATCTTTTCGATTAGCTCCTATTTTATATGAAGAAAAGGACTTATTTAACTGGGTCACATTTCCAAGATTTATTCTTTATTTTCCAATACGAGTGGCATATTAAAAAAAAATAAAAAAAAATCCCGAATACTTCCTTAGTGTCATATGTAACAGCCACATTTTTTTCCCATGGTTTGAAGGGGGGGGGGTGTGGGGTGTGGGATGGGGGGAAGAGAGAAAATGAAATCCAGATTTGTAATTCCTAACAGGAGAAATTCGATCCTTTCCAATGTTTAAGTAATATTTCCTGTAAAACATACGAGGCCATCTGCAGAGCTGTTTCCAGACACATTTGGAAGTGGCAAGGGCAACTGAAAGAGACCCGAATGGAGGCTGGCATTTCACCTCTGGGAGATGGAGCATTAAAGGTTTCTACAAGCTGGTTCCACAATTTTACAAAGTATTCAAGCACTGCATAGTTCATAATTTGTTTAATTTACCTACCTTTTTATAGGTGCGGGGAGAGGGGGGGGAGAAATCCGCTGTGGAAGAGACAGTGTAAAAACCAAGACAGCTGTAAAAAGCTAATGTAGAGCTGTGGAGAATGCTCCATGATTTTAGCTGAGGGAAATTGTATTTTATCCGTGCAAAGATTACAGGGGGAATATTCACCTAGAAAAACTGAGCGGAGTGAAACATATTTGGGTAGACAACAGAAACGCCGAAGCCTTTTTTTTGCCATTTAAGCCTATTATGGAATTTTGTTTTATTGTTGATCTCCAGGGTCACCTTATGAATTCGTGTTAGTAAAATGTTACGGCCTCACTCTAATATTCACTTTGTGGAAGGGCCTCCATTTACCAAACCTCATCCGAGAGCGAATATAAATGAGAAACTTGCATCTCTCTTCAAGGAATATATTTTACACTGTTTTCCTCCTCCTTTTGAATTACAGATTCTAAAATTGAATTCTTTTTCTTAGGCCAGCGCTCGGTGAAATGACTGAACAGTTCAGCTTCCCTTTGATATACCTCTTAAATTCAAAATTTGCATCCTTCACATAGTTAAGTCCAGGGCCAGATTCTGCCCTCGGATGTGCAGATTTGGGAACCCCATTAACTTTCCCCTGGAAAATGCTGTGATGCTGTTTGGATGCACTTGAATGAGATATATTGCAGTGCTACCTTCTGTCAGCCCCCTGTAAAACTCACTATTTACTGCATTTTTTTTTTTATTTGGCTGCCTGGTGGAGCTCTTTCTATCCTGTCACTACCAACTGGTCTGCTGGATATTTGTACCTGTCCTCTCACCTCTCTGCCTGTGCTGCTCAGATTAAATAAGATGAGCAGGGTATAGCTGGGAAAACCTATGAAATTTAAACATTGTCATGTTTTTGTCACCAGTTTAACCGTGTTTGCAAAGCAATTTCTTCACCTTGAGGGGCTTTGGTCAGAAGTGGGTGCAGATCCCACATTGTGGGTGTGTCCCTGCCCCACACTCCCTCCTTCCAGCCCCATATCTCCAGCAGCTTCTGTCTGAATTATATTGAGAAAAAAGTTTTTCTGAGAATGGAAAATTCACTGCATCAGTTGCTCCAGTGTTCATTAGTGGAATGAAGCTCGTTCCAGTTTCCACCCAGGGCTCTGCTATTCAAGATGGGGTGGAAGAGCCCTCTACTATCAATCTTCTTAGCTTCATACAAATACTTTTAGACCTTCTCTTTGTAGACACCAGAGACAGAAGAATCTCACCAGGATGCTCCCACTCACCCAGTGATCTAAATCCTGTGGGTTAATTTGGGGCTTGAAGAAATCTTCAGCTTCACATGAAGATGGGAGTTCTTGTGTAGGTGATGGGACAAGCTCTTAGAGCACCGACTGATGGCAACAAGCCCTGAAACCAGCAAAGGCTTTTAAAACTTTGCCAAATAAGTCATGGCCAAGCTGGGAGTTCTTACAGCCTCTCCCTGCACCCTACATACTGCCATGGGTGAGGAAACTTCATGATCCCACCAATGGATCTCCTTCCATCCCTCCCCTCAACTTATTTCCTCTCGTTCAAGCAAAATTTCCTTATTTTCTTTTGTTCAAGCAGAATTTCCTCATTTTCTCTTGTTCGAGCAGAATTTCCTCATTTTCTCTTATTCAAGCAGAATTTCCTCATTTTCTCTTGTTGAAGCAGAATTTCCTGATTTCCTCTTGTTGGAGCAGAATTTATGACATTGAATTTCAACGTTAACACAAAAGTGAGTGGGAAACCATTTTCCAGATTAAGGTTTTGGGTTGGTTGGGGTTTTTTTTGGGGGGTGGGGGTATCTTGCCCATCCCACCAGCTGCTTTTTGGCATAGCTGAGCCCTTCTGAAGTCAGCAAAGAGCCTTCAAAACCTGTCACTTCCATTTCCTACCGCAAGCAAAACACTTCCTCCGAGGGAAGCACACGTTGCAGCTGAATTATAAATGAGGGCTGGTATTTTCGCGAGGTACAAATCGGAGGCATTCTCCATATTGTGAGAAGACCAATTTTATTTTCCTGGTGTGTAGTACCCAGAGCAGCTCAGCATCCCTGGAGATGCAGGGTGCTCTCCGGAGATTACTTCAGCATTGCATTACTGCTATCACATATCCATTATATATACTCTTTCAGACAAGTGGAAATGTTTTCACAAAAACAATCTGGGATCTTGGCTTAAAACCCAAGCTGGCTGTCAAGGCAAACAGAGTGGCCTCAAAGAGGACTTATTTTTATTTTGTTCAGACAAGTATGTTGCTTCTGGATTATAATAAGGGGAAATATAGCAGCTATCAGTCTTGGGTTTATTTGACAAGCTCCCTCTGACAAACCTAGAGGAGCAAGCCCTGGCCCTGCCAACTCCTTCTCACTCAGGTATTCCCTTTGGCTCCAGCACTTTTATTAGTGTGATTAAGGGCCACACACGTGTTTACAGGACAGGAGCCATAGGATGGGGTGATATATTTGCTTGGCCACTGCTTATTTTGCAAAGTTTTAAAAGCCTTGGCTGGTTTCAGGGCTTGTCAGTGCTCTAAGAGCTCGTCCCAGCACCTACACAAACAAGGTCAACGAGCAGGTTATAATCAGATGCCAAATAAACAAATGCAAACTGGAAATCAAGTGATTTACTGTCCATTTCCATTAAGTTCTTCCCAAGGAAGCAAACACTTTATGCAGCACAAGGGACCTTTGGGAAGGGTCAGCTGCTGTGCTGAAGGAAGATGTGGTGTGATGGTTTTTCACCCAAATGGGGTTTAATGATACCGAGCATAAAGGGAAGGCTGCCTCCTTTGGGGAGGGGTGTGCTGGAAACAGAGAAGCAGCTCCTCACCTTGCAGCAAATCCTTCTTTATAAAGTACGTGGGGTTTTAATATTCATGTGTTTACACCACTCTGAGTTTTCTACTCTTTAGACTAGAATTTTCCCCGTACTACCAGCTAAAGAAAGTCTCGGGATGCTTGAGGTCCTGGCTTCATTATACAGCTCAGTCCGTTCTAAAATTAAAATTTGGATTTGTTTTAGAATTGCAGCCTGAAGGGACCTGAGGTTGATAAGCCTGGAGAAAAGGAGGCTCAGGGGAGACCTTCTTGCTCTCAACAACTCCATAAGAAGAGGTTGGAGGAAGGTGAGGGTCAATCTCTTCTCTGAAGGCACAAGTGGTGGGATAAGAGGAGACGGCCTCAAGTTGCACCAGGGGAGGTTTAGGTTGGGCATGAGGAGCAATTTCTTCCCCACAAGGGCTGTGAAGGGCTGTGCCAGGCTGGGCAGGGCAGTGGTGGAGTCCCCATCCCTGGAGGGGTTTCCAAGCCGTGGAGATGTGGTGCTGAGGGACAGGGGTTAGTGGACTTGATGATCTTAAAGATCTCTTCCAACCAAAGCATGATGATTCTACGTATGGTGCTCTGCGAAAGCGCTTAAAGTTTGTAGCCATGAGTTGAGCGAGGCTGTAGCTGCATGTTCCAGAGTGGTGGGAAAATGCACATAAACATCTCCCTGCAACGTGCTACAACCTCGTAACACGTGGGGAAAACACTCTGGGCTTGGGGGTCTATAAATCAGCTTGACACGGGTCTGGAGCACGGCTTGGGAAAGGCATGTCACTTGGAGAACGCACAATGTTGAGCAACTTGAATTGTTTTTCCATGAGGCTTATCCCTTGACAGCACTTTCCTTTCTTATATCTCCTTAATACGGCATAATTTGAAAGTTTTCGAGGCAGAGTTATGCTTATAATGCTTCTTTTCCAGCCCAATATTGGCTGCAATGTGGATGCTCTGGTGAGAAGTCACAGTTTGAGCCGTTGCCATTTTGTGAGTCTCCTGGTTCAAAACAAGAACGTCCAACTGAACCTATTCTGCAATTTTTTGCAGCTAATTTTTACAAACAAATGCTTTGTCCACAGCTTTGCTCTATTTGTTTTGCAAATGGCTCAATTCCCGTCTTTCAGAAAATTTCCCCAATGAGGCTGAGCTAAAAAAAAAATAAATATATTTTCTCTCTCTCTTTTTTTTTTTCCTAAAGGTTGCATAAATATTTCACATACATCTCCCTTTAATTAGATTATAACACTGGGAAGTGGCAAAGAGTTTTTCTCTTTCCCCAAATTAGACATGAGAACCACAAACAAATTAATTTGTGTCTCAGGGTTTTGACTGGGCCCCTTGCCCTGCTCCAGCTCTAACACAGACACTCGTGACCCTCTGGATTTCAAACGCCTGAGGGTAAAAAGCAATTATAAAAACATGACTCTCCCAGATCAGCTTTCGAATCTGCCTTGTCTCTGTTTTATTGATGGGAGATTGAAGGGAAGATTCAAATCAGCCACCCTTCAATTCTTTACCAGCAGCAAAATGCAGAAATCATTAGTTTTTTCTCTGTAAATGACTTTGTCCTGCTTTATTATTCAAAACTGACTTAAAAAGGCCGTGTTGAATATTTATCCTGAGTTTGGGTACTTGTAAATAGTGCCTTGCTCCCGATTTTCTTTTTTTTCAGTGTAATTTTTCGTAGCGATTGGAGCAGGAACTAATTAATATGGGTATTTTTTAATAGCTAAAGGATGCACGCTGACTTAAATTAGGATGATCTCACTCTCACAGGCCTATTGTTGTCATTAGGAAACCCTACTTCCAAAAAAATCAAGGAAAATAATTCTATATCTGTCTGTTTTTACTTCTCTCTGTGATTCCTGATGTTCATTTACTGATAAGTGAGTGTGGGATGTAAACAAATCATCCTTAATAATTACGTATGCTCATGGGGGAAAGTCCAATCAGTTCCCTACAATGGATAAAGGGAAGAGGAGGGTTTGGTTTAGGGTTTTTAGGGACAAAACCTTGGGAAATGTTCTGGGAGCAGCCAGGCTTGGAGACGAAGCTGGGCTGAGGTGGGATTATTGTTTTTAATGAGGTTGAATGAGTGTGTCTGCACAAATAGGGTGGGCTGCACGAGGATGGAAGGGTGCTTAGACCTGAGTACCCAAGGATGGCCCTTTGCTATTTAAATCTTAATGGGACCTGAAAGCATCAGATAAGGGTTATTCAGCTCCAGAAGGGAACGTGTGGTGTGAGAGGGAGCTTTGCTTGGCAGAAGCTGCTTGTGAAGTCCTTATTTCTCACCCAACCCCATGTGAGACCTTGGGTGATGGTGCCCGTGCCAGGATGAGCAGACTCTTACTTCTCTTTTTATTTGGGATAACATGTGGGTTGGACTCTGAGTTCAGTCCACATGAGGGCACGTTGTGAGTGGGTCACATTTCAGAGGCATCAGATAAATATGAAGTTCTCCAGGTATAAAGGTGGAGCCTCACAATTTGTGTCCAAGTGAACACAACCTCCAGCCAACCCATCACCTCTCTAAGTGCTCCTGGGTCGGTCCTGCAGATAAAAATGCCTTGGAGCTGAGATGAGGGCTTGCTTCAATGAAACAAGGCAGACATTCAATTTTAAGAAGCTGGGGCCTTATTTTTGGAACCCTAGGATGATGTGTACGGAATTTCAAAAGCCTAAAGCTATAATGTTTTACTGCTCCTTTGATAAAATTTATATTTAATCATATCTTAAAAATTGTTCTCATTCTGCCACTTGATGTTACCAACCAAGCGGAACCCATCAATGCAACACTATCTATCAGCCCTCCTTTTATTCCATTCCCCTACAACTCCCTTTTTAATGGCACGGAAGTTAATGAATTACGGTGGGGTTTCGGTGGAGCACAAATTAAAATCGTGCTCGTACCAAAGGTGGGACTTTTCATCAGCTTGTTGGAACCCAAAGGCTGAACCTGACCCATTTACATCCAAACCTCCAACTCTCAGACCAATCTCTGTGTTTTTTTGAAGCTGATGAGTGGACCTTCTCCAGATCTTCATCCCAACCTTTTCATTAGCAGGTAGGTTGTAGGAAACTCTTCTAGAAGTGGTCGGAGTGTTGTGTGTCCCCAAGGCTGATGAGGATGAGGAACTCCTTGGGAGCTTGGCTGAATTTCCAGTGATGCCCAGTGATGACACAGGGATTCGTGCAGCCTCTTGATCAAATTTGTCTCTCTAAAACAGTAGTTAGACTAATTAAAGCCCCTGCTAAACTCTCCCTGTTGTACCGTCATTGGATGGTTGTGTCTGGGGGTAGACATTGGCCTCCATCGATGTGTTGTTCATGTTACTCGTGGCATGAATGAGTTAAATGCAATTCTCCCCATTTTTTTTATTTTTTTTCAGACCTGAATCATGTCCAGCAAAGTTGGTGGTCTCCATAAGAAATCCAAACTCTCTGCTGACCAAGTGAAAACACACATGTGCGTGTATCAGGCATATACAGAACCTTGGCTGGGAATCAGCACCAGTGACAATTTCACTCAGTGAAATCTTAATTTTGAGCCCCCGCTTTTAAAAAATCATGTTTGTCTCAGGAATTTTGCTTAGAAGACCTTTGAGCCCCTTTAGGACCCGACTGACTTCTCAAGTTGTTAATCACCCTCCTTTACAACATGAAGGCGCTCTGCTTTTATTCCCATATAAATTCAAATTAAAATTCACATTTTCGTGCCAGAAGGGTCGGGTTTATTCATTTTTGCTTTTGTTTTTTGGGGGGTTTGTTTTGTTTTGATTTGTTTTGATTTGTTTTGATTTGTTTGGGGGTTTTTTCCCCTTTTTTCTCAGCAGCATCCATCACGGGCCACCAGACTGAGCGGAGCGTTGCCAATCGCACGTGCCAATATCGTGCCTTTAAACAGAGATGATTTGCTCTTACTCCAGATAAACACATAAGTAAAAGTCGAGTCTTTTCATTTCTGTCCTTCTCCTGGAGGACCAGGGGATCTCCCAGCGCTGTCTGTTCTTTTCCTCTGTGTTTTGGAGGCAGGGGAATCGGCGCCGCGTCCTCTGAAGAGGCAACATTAAAGTCAGCACTTGACTGCACTGAATTTTACAGGATTATTCTCCCCGAGTATGATATTGATATCTTTTAAGTGAATGGAGTAATTGAGGAATCTTCCTCTAAATTATTGACTGGCTGCCTAGAGCGGAGATGAATGGAAAATATCTTTATCCCTGGTAAAGATTTAGGTGAATCGAGTTAATCTGGTGGCTTCTGAGGTGATCCTTTCCCGTATTATTTAGGGCAAACCTTTCTGTGCTAAGCCTGTGGGGAGGCTGGTGGGGGAGGGGGGAGGAAGGAGAACCTCAATTTTGGTGCTAGGGACCTGATTTTCCATGTTTCTAAATATTTTTCTCTATGAAATTGAGAGATAGAAGCAGGAGGAGGGAGCTGCAGGAAAAACCATAATAATTTAGCATCGTCCTACCTCCCTCTTTGTGGTCTCTTTGCATTTTGCTATAATAATTATGGCATTTCAGGTAGGTTTGGGGTTGAGAGGTTGGAGGAGAGCCTCGTGGAGAGGCATCAACAGCAGCAGGAGAAGAGAGCCCCAGGAAGGTCCTGGAGAGGAGAGAATGTTGGCTTGGGGACGTTCCTGGTCTACACGGACCCAGAGGGATGTGTGAGCAGCTCCAAGCTGCTGGGAGAAGCTAAAAGCATGTCAGCTACTTCCAGCATCATTTTTTGGACAGCTTGAATTTGTTCTTGGGGGAAAAAAAAAAAGAAAAAAAAGGTAAGGGAAAACCATATAAATAGTTCTACATTCATAGGAAAAGTTCCGAAGGAAGGAAGACGCTGGGAGAGGTTTTTTCACCAAAAGGAAGCTTTAAATATCTGCTTTTCTTGTATATTTAAAAATTACTGCGATACAAATTTGATCACATTTGCAAGGATTAAAGGATTTGATCTGCAGAACGCATTCTCTTCCTGAGCATGACAAATGGAAGCAATTTACAGATGGCTTCTGAATATTTTTTTTTTTCCCTGAAATGATTTTCCTGTTCTGTTTTGGTTTGTTTGGGGTTTTTTGTTGTTTCTTTTTTTTTTTTTCCCTCGTGTGCCACTAGAGATCAGTGTATTTTTAGACATTTAAGCAATCATAGTGTCAACTTCAGGGCTTAGAAAATGAAACTACATGACTATCGAGTAGCCAAATTGCTCGTGACTGGTAAAACAAAATGAATAAAGTCAGGCCTGAAGGCCCCGAGAAAGCAACTTTTTGCATCCAACCTTCATATTCCCCTGCTTTTTTTTTCCTGAGGTTTTGAATGTCTCTGTATTTTGCATTGTGCTGCTTTTATTTCACCCCTGAACCTTCATAGAAATTAGTGTAACCTATTATTGGTTATTTTTCTATACGCACCTTCAAGACCAAAAGCAGTGGTGGGATCTTCTCCAACTTCCAGGTTGCTCTATTAAATTAAAATAAATACAGATTTTTACTTTTTATCAATTTCTGGTTCACTTTTTTTTCCACTTTTACTAATTGATTAAACTTTCTATCTCATCTCTGAGAGAACTCAGGAGGTTTGGGGGGTGAGGTACCTACCTTGGAAGAAGTTCTCCTCTACCACACGCCTGATGCCTCCACTGGTCTTCAAGGTCATTAATGCTTGGAAATTATCAAAGAAGAGCTGATAATTTTCCTTTCTGCTCTGATTTTGGTCCTACCTGGGCTCCAGGCAGCGATTCCCTCACATCTGGGTTTTACAGATTTCAGCCACCCCGTGTCCTTGTCCTCGTTGGAGTGAGGGAAAGGTGATAAATGAGCCCTTGCACACTCTAATAATTGTGTTTTTCTTCTGAGGACGGCACAGAAAAGCCCATTTTGTCAGCACGTCCTAAAGTGGGTTTCCTGCTTAAAAAACAACAGCACCAGCAGAGCTCAGAAATCCCTGCTGCTGAGAAATAGAGTTTTGAGATATGGTGAATATATCAGAAACTTCAAAGTTAGCTGTAAATTTTTGAATTAAACAGTTTGGATAAATTATGATAATTATTAACATTATCAATATCTGCCATTATTATAATTATTATTATTATTATTATCATCATCATCATCATCATCGTCGTCATCATTATTATTATTATGCATTAAATTTATTTATGTTTTGGATTATTTTTATTATTATTTTGGGCTATTTTTATTATTTTGGGTTATTTTTATTATTTTGGATTATTTGGATTATTTCAGATTATTTTTATTATTTTGGATTTTTTTTTTTTTGCTATTGTTGTTGGGTTTTTTGTTGTTTCTTTTTGTTTCTTGTTGTTTTTTTTAAAGCATCCAGATCTCAAGATCAAATCACAGATATCTTTTGAATTACAGTCAGGCTTCGTCTCTGCTGTCCACAGAACTAATTTTATGGGAACTTTAAGTAGCTAGGGCTGCTTAAATCATTTGATTTAGGGTTTTATCAAGGAGATTCTGAATCCACAAGTCCCCTGCAAATAATCACAGAATTTTCTAGATTGGAAAAGATCTTTAAAAATCATTGAGTCCAACTTTGGAGTTTCAGTGATCATTGATAAAAGCAAAGGGAAGTGAGGGACAAATAAAAACGTTAATATTTAGATATGTGGAATGTTTTTTATGCCCTCTACATTTTTATTTAATTGAAAAAGTTCATTTTAAATCAAAGATGGACAATACCCATTTGAATAAAACACTTTCCTATAATAACAGGAGATTTCATTTAAAGGTAATAGTTGCAACTTCTTTCAACTCCTCATAAAAAGAAATGGAAATAAAATATTGATTGTTTAATACTAACAAACAAAGATAGAAAAAGGAGGGAGAGATAATCCAAGACCAAGTGTTTTCCCAAAGCTTCTTTCACTCAGTTTTTGGTGTAATTAAGGAAATTATAGAAAACTGTGGCCAAGTGAAGAGAGGTGGGTGGTACCAAGGTCCAAACCCCATCTCAAGAGGAAGGATGTAGAGGAAGGATGATTCTATGATGGTGCAGGACTGAGAGTGTGTGAGCATGGGGGGGGGTAAGGGGAAAATATCTTGGGAAAATATCTTTTCAGCAGCTAGAGAGTTGCTCCTAACTCCGGCTTGTCTTTAGCTGGAATTTTTGTGGCAGGAGGGAAAAATCCAGCACCAATCCTGGGCTAGAAATCCCCAGGGATCTTGCTCCCAAGAAAAAGAATCCTTGGCACAACCACTGCACGTTTTCCCATCCGTCCCCTCGATCCCTCCTCTTGCTTATCCCCCAGAATCTGCCAAGTCTGTTGAACTTCCTCGGGGTGACCCTCCCATTTAATTCACGGGCCATTTTGTATTTACAGAGAGGTCAATAAAACCTTGCCAGAGCTGCAAATGCTTGTCCTGAGCAATAGAGCCCGAAGAGCCCCAGCAGGAAATTGGTAAAGCAGCAGCCAATTTCCTTTTTGCCTTTTTTTACTGCCTTTTTGGTCTTCCTGCTCTGCTCATATCCCCACTGCTGAATGATGCTAGAAATAGGGGGGATATTTCCAGCGCCGCAGATGGAAATGGATGGATTGCTCACATCCTTCACAGAATTAATCAAACATCAGGTTTATTTAATTAATAATAGTGGCGAGGTTGAAGCATAAGACTAGTGATGAAATTTGGGGTTGTTTCTGTTATGCTGCGTGACTTTGGCCCAACTATTTTATTGATTTTGGGGGGTTTTTTGTTACCTTGGCTTAAAATGTGGGTAATATCCACGTGTCTTCCAGGCTGAGCTTTATAGGCACCTTGAAATCTTTGGGCAGTAATAGCCTTGAACTTCTCTCTGCTCTTGCATCTGAACATGGAAAAGAATATATATATATATATATATATATATAATTTTTTTTAAGAGAATTTTTGGCAATTCTGATACCTTTTAGGTCAATAAAGCTGCTTCCCAAAGGCTGCAACTGCCCTGGCAATAACTCATTGGGACGGATCTGCAAAGGGAAATTGTTGGTACCAGATGTCCACAATAAATATGTTCACTTCAGGTGATGGTGAGTCTGGTCCTGCTGGCTGGAACACACCTTCTGGTTTAGTTTCTCCCAGAAGAGCTCCAGCCTGTGTCCTTCACAAGAGCTGTGTGATGGAAATAGGAACCCCTGGGAGGTGGCCTTCCAAAAATGTGCTCCCAACCTGAACTCCATCAATGGTGTGGGTGCACAAAGGGACGTTCCTACACCAGTGACACAGCAGCCACCTCACCCTCCATCCTAGGAGAAGAGCACAGAGCATTAATTTAGATGCTTGGGCTGCCCCTGCAGTGCTTGGGGGGTGTTTAGCTCCTTGGAAAGCCCCAGTTATCAGTGACAGCACAGGTCCTGAGTGCTCGAATTAATCAATGGGAAATGCTGATGGTAGAGGCACCTAATCCCACATCTCCTTGAGCCTTGCTCATGACTCCTTTAAGGTATCTAGTTACATGCAATTTTCCTTTAATAAGCAGAATAGAGGAAGGGAAGACTAAGCAAGTGGTGGTGGTTGTGTGTTCTTTGCTATGATGGGGCTCTGAGCAACCTGCTCTGGTTGCAGATGTCCCTGCTCCCTGCAGGGGGGTTGGACCAGATGACCTTTAAAATTCCCTTCCAACCCAACCCATTCTATGATAATATAATGATCACAGCACTAAGTTACTCTCTGCTCTTGTAACTTGTATTTTCTTCAATGACTACTTAACATCAAATAAATAAGAAAGTCCTTGAACTTGGTCAGGGTCTCCTCAAGGAAGTGCCCTAATTGCTTGTGGGCTTTTATATCTGGACGTAAGGACGTCATTATTTTCTGAAAAGCAGAGAATTGCCAGAGCAAAGCACATGCTTTTAACCCAAATAATAGCTGAAAAAAGAATTTCTCAGCAAGCCAGAGAAAATAGACTCTGGCTCTTCTCTGGCTGGTGTGAAACCTTTGGACACTGAGCCTTTGTGCTACCAGGAGAGGTTCCTCCCCAACTATGTTTGGGAAGGATAAACCTGACATTTTGTGCTGCCTGTGCCTCCCACATATAGTTATATGGATGGGGACTTCTAGTTTGGGATGTCTTGGCAAGATGTAAGGACTTGATGTGGGTACAAAGCTATATTTGAAATGACCCAACCTTATATTGTTAGAGTTGAAGACCCCAAGATCCATTCAAGATTGGGCAGGTGAACAGGAGCTTTGAATTTTAAGATTAGGCTTGGTCATTGGACACATCCTAAGTGCTGTGTCCATGTAAGTCAAGACGATGTCCTCAACGTTGCTCAAGATGTGGACATTGCTATAGAAGCCAACGTGAAGGTGTCACCAACACATTTCCTTAGCCAGAGTATAATTTTCTCAGTTTCTTTTCTCTTCAGAACACCAAGTTTTCCATATGGCAATAAGAAATATCCTAAATTGAGATTATTACAGCAAAAACTACTGGGGGGAGCAGCAGCATTTATATCAACCTCCCTTCACAGAGAAAATTCAGTCTCATGTCTGCAGTTCTCCTGCAGCACTCAAGGCCACTCGTCCTTTGGTTCTGCCTTTTGAAGCCTGAGAAGAAAACACAAAGCTGAATAATTGTGCTTGTGATGCCCTGAATTTATTCACTGATGGAAGGAGGCGAAGCACAACCAAGTCTCTCCTGTGGAGGAGGCTGCAGCCACAAACTCTGCGATGATGGGATTACCTGTCTTGTCTCCTCTTATCTTTTGTGCCTGTTACATGTTGTTTCAAAGCTACAAAAAATAACAGCTCTTCTGCATGAAATATTTTCCTTAGTTTTGCCTCTTGGTCATAAAAAGTCATCTGATACTTTCTACTTGTAAAGGTTTTTTGTGTAGGTTTTAGCTCTTCTTGAAGTCTTCAGTCTCAAGGTTGATTTTTGTCAGTTAACCTCACACCTCAAATACAGATTTTTTCTCCAGGCTACCACTTTGATTCTTCTAGTCAACCCCAAACTTAGCAAAACTATGGATGTGCATATTCTTTTTTTTTTTTCATAATTATCAAGTTTATTCATATTTTTCTTTCTCTTCTCCCCTTCAGGATCTTCCTGGCAAGGTTTGCACTCTCCTGGGCTTCAAGGCTGCAAGAATTACAATTCCTTCAGAGTTCAAGCCTTTGTTTAAGACAATGTCCTCGGGGTTATGAGGTATGTTAAATGGCAGAAGAAAAAAAACTACTGCTCCGGGTCTCCTGTTTGGCTGCCTTGTATCAGGGGTGTTGTGGAATATCTGCTCCTGTCTCCCTCAGACATCCAAACCTTGGCTTCACAGGAGTCACTTCAGCAACCAGAGAGGGTTTCGTGGGGTTTCCCTTTGACATTGGCCACGTTGAAGCAAGAGGACCCCCCATGCAACCCAAACCAGGGTGTAGGATTAACACAACCCAGGGTTGGGGCCATTATTTAGTTGTTTTTTTCTCTTTAAGGAAATGACTGGAGCATGACTCAGCCCATTGCTAATCCTGACCTTAAATGAGGTTGACCCATGTGTAAAGGGACCTCCCCACAGCTCTGGTTCTTGACATTGTGTGTGTGTATTTTAGTGGTCTCTAATGATGTTACAAGAATATTTTTTTTGCCTTTTTTTCTTCCATCTAGGCTCCTTGTAGAAGCACTTGTTGATATCTGGAAAGAAGAATTTTTTACCAAGTCAGCTGCTTGCTTACCTCGTGTATTCTCAGAGGACCACACCAAGTGATTGCCAGTTGTTTGGAGGTCCTTCCACAGATACCTTGCACCACACGTCCCTCCCTATATCAGCACAGGACAGTTTGTGCAGGAGGGGTCAAGGTGAGCCTGGCAATGGTGTTCCTCAGCTGTGAGGCAGCCACAACCCCTGGTGGAGGAGATGTAGTGAGCATCTTGTCTTGACTTTCCAGCCTGGAGTGTCCTTTTTAAGGAAACACTCTGATATTTCCTCCCTTCATGGGAAATGTCAACATTTATGAAATGGGAGCAAACTGTTTAAATTTTTTATAGACTGCAAAGATGAAGCTCTGGCCAGCGCCAGTCAAAATTTCCCTGGTTCCCCATCAGCAAATGAATTGGAGTGAAAAAGCACCGTTGTCTGTGGAGCTGCACAAAACCAGCCATCAACCCGCTCCCTGCAGCCCTCCCTTGTTACCTGAGCATGCAGAGCAACCCGAGGTGTATCTTTATAGCTCTGTATTTCCACGACCTCCAGCCTCCCCTCTCTTATTTGCTGTTTTATTTAGTTACCTGGGTACAGCCACGAGTCCAGTGGCACTTTAAAACATTGTCGCTCCTATAGGCTCCAATTGCAGCGTTGATGGAGGAGATGAGATAAACCCTTGGTCCCATCCGTGCATTTCAGACACAATAAAGGCAGATAAAGAAATGCAAAGAGCTTTGCAAACCACTATTTATTGCTGTTTGGGGTGGTGGTGGGTGCTCCACGTGGATCCCTCTGCAGCTGAACTTCCACATGGTTGATGCTGTTGGGACAGAGTCACTTAGTTCACTTCTGTACCTGAATCCCCAATAAAAAAAGAACACCCAGGGTTAGGTTGGGGATTTTAAAAAAATCAAATATTTGTGTGTTGTGCCGAGGATTTAAAATAATAATAAGTGATACAACGTGGCAGAGTGAAAAGCTTTTCCAAATTTCTTTGGAATGTGATCACCGAGGAGTTCATGTTCTGCAGGGTCTTAAAATACAGCCCTGTAGTAAAAAAACCCCTTTATTTCATTGTCTGGCTATTCTGCCAAGTCCCTTCCTTCCTGGAATGTTTATTAAATTTGGTTTCATGTGGTCTGTAAATATATATATACACACACATATATATATACACACACATATATAAATATATTCTTCTATTACCTCAGAAGGCTGGGTGGGCTGCCAATTGCATCCTAGTTTTTTTGGGGGAATTGGTGCTTGTGCTAGAATTTGAGTAGAATTTTAGCTACATGTGAAGATGTGACAAAACAAGTTTGTTTTCTCTGTGAGAGGCTTCCCCTCCCTGCTGCTGCCTGAATCTAGATTATCTACCTTGTGCCAATAAAAATACACTGATATATCTTCCTTTTTTTCATTATTTTTGTGGTGTTTGGGGTTTTTTTAACCAAGAACACACAAAATTGACTTGATAATTCCAACACAGGTATCTGACAGTGTTAATCAATGATCTCTGCTTGCTCACGAGGTACTACTAGAGTTAGACCATGGTGACAAGAGCAGAACAAACCTTGGTGTAAATGATCACTTTTCTGGTCACTGTGAACTGCATTTGGAGCAAACACAGATTTGTGCATGTTAGAAACAATAACTCTTCTCTTTTCTCTTCCCTTCCCTTTTCCCTTCCCTTCCCTCTTCTCCTCCCTTCCCTTTTCTCTTCCCTTCCCTCTTCTCCTCCCTTCCCTTTTCCCTTCCCTTTTCTCTTCCCTTCCCCCTTCCCTTTTCTCTTCTCTTCCCTTCCCCCTTCCCTTTTCTCTTCCCTTCCCTTCCCCCTTCCNTTTTCTCTCCTCTCCCCTTCCCCCTTCCCTTTTCTCTTCCCTTCCCTTCCCCCTTCCCTCTTCTCCTCCCTTCCCTTTTCCCTTCCCTTTTCTCTTCCCTTCCCTTCCCCCTTCCCTTTTCTCTTCCCTTCCCTTTTCCCTTCCCTTTTCTCTTCCCTTCCCTTTTCTCCTCCCTTCCCTTTTCTCCTCCCTTCCCTTCTTTCACAAACTTTTATACACCTAAAAAAACCACACACATAAAGATATTCTTTTGTCTTCACAGTTAAATAATCAAATCTCTGTTGTTTCCCCCTATTCTTAATGGTGGTTCCGTACGATCCTTGCTTGTTACACCCGAAAATTGAATAAAAAACCCCTTTGTGCTGACAGCTTCATTGTGCTCTGCGCTCAAAATATCAAAGGCTGAATGCTAAACGTTCATAATGCAAAGTGTCAAGAGTGCAATCTGGGATAATAGAATAAATGTCTTGCAAACTTGCACTTTAATATGGCAAACTACTTGGTCAGCAAGCAAATTAATCCATTTATGATCTGATAGTATTGCCAGCAGTGGGTCAGCTCTTGCAGGCAGCTGCTGAATTTTGCTACCAGGCTGGATTTGGAGACACCTACCAGAAAAAAAAAAATGAGTCTGTGGTTGTAGTTTAAATGTGTGATTTCTGTGACTTCCCTTCTATATATGACTTCACCATGGATTTTTTCATAGCTTTTTCCCCCCCGCCACTGCATGTTCACTGTTCAAAAGGGCTAAAACCCATTCTGGTGATCCTTTTAAAACAATTGTGCTGTACGAATTGATTGTGCAGATGTTGAAAACACCAGCGGATGAAATGTTGTCCCTGACATGTTGTCTCCCACCGTTCCACAAAGAAACTCCAACATCTTTTCTGGCAGAGCTGCTCCTTCTCCCAGGACAGATATTTGCAAGCCTACTTCTGTAGTTTGTGAATATCGAAATGAATGGTAAATATTAACCTCTGAGAGCTGGAATAATGTGAAAAATTACAAAAGTAAATGTTAGCAGAAATATCTGTTACCCAGGCAGAGAGAGACAGCACTGAAAGGATTTATGTTATTTTCTGAGTCTTGGCTCACACACAAAAGTTGTGAATCTTTCTATTGAAAGGCAAGTAAGGTCCTATTTTTCAAAAAGCAGCCTTGAAAGTTTGTTTTTTCAGAGTTCACTGACCTGATTGAAAGAACAGCTCTCTGTAAAAATAATTATGGAAGAGGGAAAAAAAAAAAAAAGGAAATATTTGACATACTGTAAAAGTTACAACTGCAAACAGATTTTCATTTCTTGTACAAAAAGAGAAAAAAAAATAAAAAATCAACCAACCCAAAACAAATGGATTAAGGGAGTTTATTGCTCTTTTTCTTAAAGGAAAAAAAAAAGGAAATTTTCAAGCCCTTTTTACCACTCAAGGACACAATCAACCAACTCAAGAGTACACATCTGCAACTTACTCTTTGATCTGCTGATAATTTCTAGATGGGTATATTGAGGTCCTTAGTAAAACCAGAATGAGGTCAGATAATAAAGTGAAATAGCTTGGAAGTATTTACATCCAGGAGGGTTGAGGATGTTCTATCCCTGGAGGTGTTCAAGGCCAGGTTGGATGAGGCCTTGAGCAACCTGGTCTAGTGGGAGGTGTCCTTGCCATAGCATGGGGTTGGAACTGGATGATCTTTGAGGTCCCTTCCAACCCAAACCAGTCTATGATTCTTTGATCCATAATTTTTGGAGATGATGTCCTAGTGTGCATCTGATTAGGACACCTCTCCAAGAAATGCCTGTTACATCTCTGGCCTGGTTTTAGGTGAATTTAAGCAAAAATAAATGACTATATTGCAGTGACAAAAGAATTTCAGGTCCCTTGCAGTAGTTGGGATGCTTTTCGGTTTCCTAAGAACATCACCAAAGTAATGCTGCATTCTTTGCTGCATCCTACAGGTACCAAGAATAAGGTCTCTGATGAAGCCCTTCTCAGCATGGTTCAAACATAGGGTTAATTCAGCTGCTGTAACTCCCAGGAGGCCAGAAAAAAGTTGGAGATGAACTTGTAGCCCCATGACAACATCACCTACACCCTGTTCCTCCTTTACGGGCAATCTGGTGGTCTTCCTGCCACAGGCATCTCCGTGTCAGACATCTCCTTTGTCCCATCCCAGAAGTAGCATCAGCAAAAACACCCTGGAAGATCACCCTGGGCTGGTAGCCAGAGCAGATTTATGGCTTTGAGGTTCTTTGTGAGCTGCCTTTGATTTAAAGACCAGCTTTTTATCACGGATGAGGTGTTGATCTAGGGACCAGGGCTTGGCAGGGGGCTTCTGCTGACTGGCCCCTGGCAGGACATTTGGCCCAAGCTCTGTGCATGTGTTGGGTTTTTGCCCTGTTGAAAACCCATTTGCTGCTCTCTCCTCCTTCGAAATGGCCACTGAGGGAGATTTTGGGTTTGTTTATGTTCTCATAGATGGTGATTCACAAGTTCTCAGCCTTCGCTGATAGGAGGTGATGTAGGATGGCAGCACAATGTCCCAGGAACACCAGGGTATGGATGCTTCCCATATTTGGTGGTGATCAGGACAACCTGGAGAACCAGCAGTCACATTATGGTTCAAATGATTCTGTATTTCTTTTGTGAGTGCTAATTACATTACCAGGTAATTTGCATTTGGAGAATGATTTCACATTTACTCTACTGCTTTGTGCCAAAGTTCACAGAATGGTAGGAGGTGGAAGGGACCTCTGGAGATCATCTCCTCCAACCTCCCTGCTCCAGCAGCTCACCCAGAGCAGGGGGCCCAAGATCATGTCCAGGCACCTTTGGAATCTCTCCAGAGAAGGAGACTCCACAACCTCTCTGGGCAGCCTGGGCCAGGCTCCAACACCCTCACACCAAACAACTTTCTGCTCCTGTTCAGATAGAACCTCCTGCCTCCACTGGACTCTCTCCAGTAGCTCCTTGGCCCTCTTGAACTGGGGAGCCACAATTGGACACAATACTCCAGATGTGGCCTCACCAGGGTGGAGTAGAGGGACAGAAGAACCTTTTTCAACCTGCTGGCCACACTCTCCTTAATGCACGTCAAGATACCATTGGCCTTCCTGGCCATGAGGGCACATGGCTGGGCATGGGGAACTGGTCTACCAGGACTCCCAGGTTCTTCTCCCCAGAGCTACCTTCCAGCAGGTCAACCCCTCACCTGTACTGGTGCAGGGGGTTATTCCTCCCCAAGTGCAGGACCCCACACTTGCCCTTAATTAATAGAAATTAATGACATTCCTCATCTCCCAACTCTCCAACCCATCTACCTCTCACTGAATAGCAGCACATCTGGTGTGCCAACCACTCCTCCCAGTTTTGCTGCATCTGAGCAAAAGCTAAACCAAACTTTTACCTTATGTATCTGTGCTGCCAGCTCTCTTCTTCCTCAAGCCAACACCATAGCACCATCCCCTCAGCATACCTTCATCATCTGTTTGCTCTTCTCCATCTCAAATAAGAAACAAATCTTCATCTTTTTGCTCTTCTCCATCTCAAACCAGCCAAGGGAAAACACACCACTGAGAGAGAGCTCAGCAAGTGACCCCAACAAGAACTCTCTTCAAACTGGCTGGTTCCTGGTTAATTTATCTCTAGCCTCACCCACCACCCCAACCACCATCACCTGGAGGAAGGTGGGGCCTCACAGAGGTGGGCCAGGTTCTGGGTTCAATTCTGGGTTGTGACTCATCCATAGATCAACTCCAACATAGAACCAACCCCAGCCCTTCATAATCTTATCTATTTTTTCTAATACTTGCTAAGGTAACACCAAAGTGAAAGCTCTAAGCCATGACCACCTTAAAGCAGCTCTTACATCTGCTACCAACACCTCCTCATCTGCAAGCTCTCGGGGGCCTTATGTCCCTGCCATTTGTTGGTTGGTTGTTGTTTTGTCATTAACATTAACCCTGCCTTTAGATGCCCTGTTTAATATTAATCACTGCAGTTCGTATATTGACTTTCCCTCTTTGCTCCTGGCCCCCAGCGCCTCCTTCCCCGGCAGCCAGCCAGGCAGAAGGAGTGAAGGAACTGCATTAGGAGCCCCCTGAGAAACCTGCACAGCACTTAAAGGATGGAGATGCTCTTGGGGTTGGTGGTGGGGAA
>VYZX01011735.1:247271-293360 GCA_013401335.1 Brachypteracias leptosomus
GGGTTGGGGGGGGGGGGTTGGCTGGGTTACATGCAGTGGTTGTGCCTCCTGACAAGGCTGGGAGGGGGGTTCCTGCATTAATTTGGAAATAAAACTTCCCAGTGATGAGGACGTGAGGGTGAAACCACTTCAGGAGGGCTTGCTGATCCAGCTGGATTGTCCAACCTGACATGCTGGCTCTCCAGGCTTGGTCTGGAGAGGTTCTGGCTCCAGGTGTTGGTAAATTCCTGGGTTATTTTTGAATAATAGGGAGATACACCCTGTTAGGAAAAAGCACAAGTTTTCAGATGCTTGTCCTCTACCGTACCTCCATGGAGAGGTAGGAATTACTTTAGCTCATTGAGTTGGCAGTTGACTCAATGACAACTCATTTAGTTCTCAGCATGGTCTAACATAAGACATCAGAGTTGCTCTTCGGACAACAGAGATGTTGAGTCACCCTTTTAGAGAGAATCATAGAATGGTTTGGGTTGGAAGGGACCTCCAAAGATCATCCAGTCCAATCCCTCTACAAGAAGCAGAGACATCTCTACCTAGGGCAGGTTGCTCAGAGCCCCATCAAGCCTGACTTTGAATGTCTCCAGGGATGGGGCCTCCACCACCTCTCTGGACAACCTGTTCCAGTGTTCTTACACCTTGATTAAATCCATAATAAACTGTTACTCCCTGTTATGGTTTGGGTTAATTCATTTGGGATTATCTCTAAGGTGGACCTTCCCCAGGATTCACAGGCCACATGCTGGGTGTCCATCCCCATTCCGGGACCAAAGATGATACTGGAAGAATTGACAGTGTCTTCTACAAACCACAGGGGTGAGGTGTCTATTAAACACAGTTCAAACAACACTGCACCAGATATGAATATTTTAAAATGGCTTCTCCAAAATAGGGGTTGCCAACTGTCTTTAGAGCAGGTTTCATTAGAGTAGCAGCCTGTAATGAGTTATCATCAACTAATTTAAATGATATCTATTAAAATATCCATTTTACATAGAGCAGGGGGCACCCGGGGTTGTAAAGCAGACTGGGGCTGAAAATGGAAGCTAATAAATATCTAATAAGTTACAGGGTGCCTTTAAACTGGTCTAAAACACAATATACTGAGTAAATATTGAACCGTGGCATCCAGGCAGCTCTGGAAGCAGGTGTGGGGTAACGTATGGAAAATTTTATGGCATGTTCTCCAGGTCTTCACACAACGTGACCCCCTCCTTGGTGTTGCTGCTCCTCTAAAAGCCCATCCCAGCCTCTACCTGAGCGGAGCATCCGACTTTGTTCCACCCAGTAATTCATTAACGAGTCCTCCGCCTGCCTTAGGTGGCTTCATATCCATTATCCTCATTTAATAGTTTAGCCTAAGGATGTCTTTCCATATAAATAACCCTCCACGATGCCTCCATTGCATGGTTGTGTTTCTTTTTATAGGAGATGGGAATAATCTGAAAGCATCTGACCAGATTTTTGAGTCGTGGGGCATAAAGTGGAGCAGAGACAGAATTTGCCTGTTGTTTTTTTTAAAATAGAGGATATATTATCCCACCCGTGAGGTATCTCCCACACAGACACAAATTCATCCAACACGTGTTCAAGTAATTTTCTCTCCCTGACTTTTAGCTGGCCACGCAGACTTTTAAACTACCCTTGGTGCTTTAAATGTAGTTTTAAATTGCACCTAATATTTGGTAGGTAATTCTTTAAAGCTGTTAGCACCTATTCACAGCCTAAGTAGAGGGATTTTTCTTTTTCATGTGTGTCTTCTGGGACGTTAAAGGATCCAAGGCTGGGGATGCAATCTCCATCCAGAACTGATCTTTGCAGTTTCCTGCAAGGGTGAGATGGGAAAAGTAAAATATTACTTTATTAAAAATTGCTCAAAACACTTCTTCCTTGTTAAATATGCAGAGCTATTCAAAAATATTGCCTTTCTGGGAACAGTAACAATGCTCTGATTGCCTGAGTTACTATTTCCAGTACTTGGTTTACTGCGGAGGAAAAATTAGGACTTCAGGAGAACAAATTAATTCCGACATTTTCTGAGGATCAAAAAAAATGAACCTCCTCTAACTGTGGAGGGACGAGAGGCTTGTGTCATTTAATGGGTCGATAGGATTCACTCGTACTTGACCACATAATTAAGAGAAACAGGGGATAAAGTTAGTAAACAGACCACTTTAGCAATTAGAAAAGCCCAGGGCTGGTAGAAAATTAGTGTATTGTACAACTGGAGGGATCATACTCTACTTATCATGGAGATATTCCTGTAAGTCACCAGCATCCAGGCAAAAACTGAGAGCAATGTTCTTCTGACTGTATATAAAATAACTTTTTGACTGTATATAAAATAACTTTATCCTCGGCACTCATGCTTACAGTATTTACAATATCATAGTCTCTTATTTCACTAATTAAATCAATCTCCAATCACTTATAGACAAAGTCCATCCATATCTGAATCTCTTCCAGGATGCTTTTGCATTTCCTACATGGAAATCATCCTGCGATCCTCTCAGCAAAATTAATTCCATGCGTTAATGAGAGTCCACCAAATATTTCGCCATCTCAGGCACTCATTAGCTGGCTTTAATTTACAGGCAGCAATCAGCATCTGCCAGGCAGCTCGCCTACTAAAGATGCCTTCAGCATTCAGTGCATTTAAATGTTTCCACCTCCTCCTCCTCCTCACCTCCTGAGCACAGTCCCACGCAGCAGGTAGACTAGCAGGAGAGTTCCTGGAGAACAGTTGCCTCCTGCAAGAGTCCTCTAGCCCCTAACCAAAGCCTCCTGTGCCTCTGCTAAATGATTGAAGGATATCTTGTAAATCATTTACCTCTTCCCGCGGCTGGGTTTCGGCTGACAGTGTTTACTCCGCTTCCAACACGACGGCAAAGTTAAATTTTCATTTTGCTGGAAAAGCACAAAATAGGGGGAGCCTTTTTTTTTGCGCTCGTTATTGCCTCATCTTCCCGGAACGAGCCGTTTCTCCATCCCATGCATCACAGATGTCCTGTCAGGGCTCATACACACTGAGTGAAGTATTTGCATCCCCGAGCCTGCTGATAGAGTGAGCATGTTTGTCTACAAAGTGCTTTTAAATGAACTAATACATGATTCATGTGGCCTCCTCTGAGCAGAACACCAATCTGTCTGGACACAGTTTGCTGTAGGCTTGACAATAGAATCATTCCTCTAGGTGAGACAGGTACAACCAAGCCCTGGAAGTGCAGGGAGAGAGTGGTACCCGTGGCCTGGCCCATCTGGACCCTACATTGGGGTCACCTCATGGAGCAGGGACGTGCCCCGCGTTGGAGGTTGTGTTTGAGATGCTCTTCACAGCGTCTCTCTTTGGATGCCTGTGACATGAGCTATGCACAATCTGTATCTGCTCAGTCATGCTTGAGCAGGAGAGGGTAGTGTACTACTTTTATTATTTATACAGGGATACAGGAAGATTCTTTGTAGTCAAAAAGGGGGAAAAAAAAAAATTGATCCCATGTATACTGTTTCCTATTGAACTAAATAGATTTTTAATCGAGTCTCGGCTCCTCTGGGTAATTGACTTAACAGTGTGGGCAAATTAATTTCAGATAAACTATAGCTGGGATTTTCCAAGGAGCACGAGGGTGCCAGGGAGTCAGCTCCAGTGCAGGGAGAGCAGGGCAAATATCTTAATTCCTCTGCCTTTCCATCACAACACAAATGGTGAGACCTGGAGCTGAATTCGGGAGTTTTTAGCAAGCAAAACTCCTGCTGAAGTCGGTCAAAACACCAGAAGAGACGGCAGAAAATGGTTAAAAAAATTCCTGAGTGCTTTTAAATGTGTTGTACACACATCACCTCTTCCCTGCATTTAATGCAAGGCATTGTTGTCCAAGGCTTTCTGTGATATTTGGCACAGGCTCCTCCTTTTGGATCTTATCTGCTTCTGAAAGCCATTGAAACAAGTTTATTTTCCGGTGACCCAACCAGAACCTCAGCCTAGTGCTGAAAGAGCAGTGAGTAAAATGAGCACGGCCCTGCAGCTTCAAAATATTGACTTTTCTCTAAACCAAGTACCTCTGCTCGTACCCAAGCTCTTTCTGCAAAGCCTGATGAAAAATCAGAGAACTGGGAGCACTTTTAAATTCTATTTAAGTCATAAACAGGCAGAAAAAAATGAGCAAAGAGGTTCTTGGGGTGTCGTTCCTGTTCTGTTTTCCCAAATCCAAGGGGATGTCCAGGCTGGCAGCAAAGGAAAGGCCAGAGGAGGAGCCCCAGGGCTGTATTTTGAGATCCATCGACTTGTTGAGAGAGGCAACTTTATCCATTTTACCCCCCTGCAATGTCAAACCCATTAAATCCTAAATCTTTCACATAGGACAATGCACCTATACTAACCTACAGAAGAAAAACTCCTTCCAGTATTTCCTAAGGAAATGAAAAATATACATTTGAAGACTCTGTAGCTGCTTTTCATTGCTGGAAAATTATATTCTGAGGATTGAATACAATAAAAACACCCTTATTATTAAGGAAAGTCTAGTATGGAAAGATCTTGTGTTACATATTTTGGTGCCTTAGTCATAGAACTTCAGTAATTAAAGAGAAAATCAACTAAACAATAATTAACAGGAAATTATTCCTCAGTTGCCAGTTGCAGCCATCATGAAATCAAGGAACGTGACAAATAGGGCTCTACATTATTTACATGGTGGCAATGAAAGGATAAGTGTATATAATTTCCCCCCCCCCAAATAAATCTCAATAAAAATATTTGTAGATGTCACATTTTTCCTCTGTGCAGCTGTTTGCAGGGCTGGTGGATTGAAAATATATTGGTTATTTTCTCTGTTATATCATGTTAACTCGTCTGGTCTTATTGGTGTATCCTGAGATATCATCCAAAGTTTTGAACTCTGGTGGCAAGGGGGTGGTGAGGTGGTGCTGAGCTCTGGATGGACCATGGTCAGGGAAGTGTAGCTTGGATTTGTGACCATAAAAGGTGCAAACTGGAGACAGAGGGGACGAATGGAAAGAAAAATATATATTATTGCCACCTGAAAAGCACCAACATTGTTCTACATAGAAACCTTTGATTAGAAGATTAATAGCAAATAATAGACCTCACTAAGATGAATTTTCCAAGCCAAGGTAAAATCCTCTGTACTTTTTCCATGTTTCTCCAGCAATAAAAGTCAGAGAAAATGAGAGAAATGATTTTTTTTTTCTCTTTGCTGCTCCTCTCTTCCTTGTTTGGTTATTTGTCTGGGATATTATCAAATAACCCAGGCAATTATTTGGTTAATTATTTGGCCATTTTATCAACCTTTCCAGCAGAGCTTGGTGCCAACCCAAATATTTTTTCCTTTTTCCCCAAGAAGTCTATTAATGCCCTATTTAATAGTTGCTAGAAAATGTCATGGAGGAGGAGGGAAGGGTTACCCACAAAAGCTCTCAACTACTAAAGGGAATATGGGAGATTATCATCAATTTTTAAAATAAATATTAACCACATGGCTTAGCTGTTTTCCCTTCCTTTTCTTTGTCAGTAATATAAAATTAAACATTATTTTAGCAGCACTTTTTCTTTTTTTTCCCTGGTTGCTTAGCTGATTGCCCTCAAAACTTTGAACTCTGCTTAGCTGTTAATTATTCTGCAGTGACAGACTCTTATTAGCTCTTCTTATTGTTTGGGGCCATTAATTTATTTTTTTTATTCCAGAACACAACATGTTGGTACCTGCTGCTTTCTGAGCCCTCCTCAGATGCTGCTCTGGACCTTCACTGCTGGTCTGGAGGTTGAACCAACCTCTTCATCCTGGTAAATAGAATATTGAATGGATGGAGCAGACACCTGAATGAGTTGGGTCACTGAGGGTAAATGGGGGCACCACAAGAAGTACCTGAAGGGGAATGAAGTTTCTTTTTACTCCCACTTAACCCCAGTGTTATTCCAGAGCAAGCCTCTTGAAATTAGGGGAGTTCTCCTGGCTTAGCACCAGTGTAATTGAGAGCAGGATCTGGCCCCGTGCTCTTGGCATGACCATTTTCTTGGCAGGTTTGGCCACTAATGCTCTCCATGGGTTTTGAGCTTACGTTTAATGGCGTTACATTTATTTTAATATTTTTTTAAATAGCTAGTGTAAATTGATTCCACTAAAAAAAAAAAAAAAAGAAAAATCCCTTTACCTACCAGCGTTCATTTGTATTTCAAATAGCCCATTACATTTTCACTAACAATCATTAGAGCTGGGTGAGCTTATTGGAGCTTGGGCTTGGGCTGAAACTGGAAAAACTGCCAGCTCTGGATTTTTTTTAATTTTTTTTTTTGCAATGCTGAAAATAGCACCAGAGAAGTGCTTTTTTTATTATAGTACCTGGCTACGTAACCTAAAATAGAGTTAAACTGCAGTGAAAAAAAAGATGCTGCATTATTTTTGTAGTGGAAAATATGGGCATGGCTGGGATCAGCTCTGATAAGCTGATCAATATATTAATACTAAATTAATAATTGATCTCTAGCTGCTCGCTGCAATTTCAGTGTCTAGTCCAAGCAGCCTGACAAGGAGTTGGTTCAAAACTTTGAGGAGCCATAAGCACAGAAAGCAATTCAAGCATGAAAAAGGAGGAAAAAAAAACCCTTACAAGGATTTCCACTCATGCCTGGTGATAATACTAAATGCAAAGTGTGGGATATAATTGTCACACAAGCCTCATGTCTGTGTCAGCTGGTTCTGCAGCAGGGTGGAAAAACCACCAGGGAACTGCAGTTCTTGGAGACAAGAGTGGGAAGGAGATGGAGCATCAAGTGCTGGAGGACCTGCTGAGTGTTACATCCCATGGCAGCCCCAACACTGCTCAACACCGTCATCTGAGGCCTCTCTCCAAGGCTGGGGATGATGTTGGGCACTGGACCAGGTTGCCCAGGGAGGTGGTGGAGTCACCATCCCTGGAGGGGTTCAGAAAATGAGTAGATGTGGAGCTTTGGGACATGGTCTAGGGGTCAGGGAGGTGTTGGCTCTGCTTGTCTACATTCCCTTCATACCCTGTAATGCAGGACAAAGAAAAGCATAACGATGTGAGTGTTGGGTTTTTATTATTCCCAGAGAATAATCTCAGTATTGAACTGCTCCATCTACATATTTCTTGGGCAATTCAGGTCATTTTGAGTTGTATCACTCTTACAAGCCTCCTCCTACGCTGTGTCATTGGCAAGTCCCCTCCTCTCACATGACTTCTTCCAGGTCATTGGTACTTAGAGTGAATAGTGTTGTCCTGACATTGATCTTCTTGTGCTCCAGTAGTCACCAAGAACAAGCAATATTAGGTTATAGCATTGATTTCATGGATTTCAATTTTTTTTCCCCAATCATGTTCTTGCTAAGCACCTTGTAAAATACATCATGTCACATGCTCATCTCTTTGGTGGTTTCATGGTGAGATGAATCCAATGCAGGCGGTTGCTTTCACACTGGGGAAATTCACCTTCCCCAGTACCAAGGAGGTAGCAGCATTTAATTCAAAGTTTCATGCTCTGGGGAGACTTGAGGGCATCCTATAGCATCCAGTATTTAAATTACCATAATTTGAGGGCAACTGAACAAGCTGGCTACTGAAAATCATATAATTGTAGAATGGTTTGGGTTGGAAGGGACCTCCAAAGGTCATCTGGTCCAACCCCCCTACAAGAAGCAGGGACATCTCTACCTAGGGCAGGTTGCTCAGAGCCCCATCAAGCCTGACCTTGAATGTCTCCAGGGATGGGCATCGACCACCTCCCTGGGCAACCTGTTCCAGTGATCAACCACCCTCATATTAAAGAGCTTTTTCCCAATGTCCAACCTAAATCTACCCTTTTCTATAGGTATTTGACCTAGGTATGTCCCTACTTGTGTAGGGAGGTTGGACCAGATGAACTCTAGAGGTCCCTTCCATCCTAAAACATCCTATGACTCTATCACCTAATAAAACTTTCAAAGTCCCTCTCTCACTCCTGGGGGAGGCTTATGCAATCTCTACCACCAAGGCAGGAGCCATCTCCTTCCAGCTCATCTGCTCTGAGAACGAGGTGCAGGCAGAGCTTAAATGGCTTTTCATGTCCTCACCAGCCAGTAGTTTTCTTCTGGATGAACTCTGGACACTTTTGGTGGGCATAGAAGTCACTAAGAATCCTTTTCAAAGTAGCTGCGCTGTGGTTTGATGAGAGAAGAGATAATGTGGCCATGAGGCCTAGGATGTACAAACACACACGTAATTTCATTAAGTGCTCTTCCTAATTATTAATAATAATTATATATTAATGCTCTGCTGTCACTGCTTTCCAGACAGTCTTTCATGTGGAGCACGGAGCTAAAAAGACATCAAAGAAAATGTTGCTGCTTCCTTCAGTGCACAGCTTAGGAGGGTCTATTTTCAGCAGACAGTAGGACCCCTATATACAGATATCATAAAACAAATGCCAATAAGATGTTCACATTGTTAATACAAGGGATATTTGTAAAAGAATTGCATCTAAAAATGATGTATTCAAAATAGAGTGGTTACAACGATAGGAGGCTCACGGGTATTCGCTTGAGAAGCTGCTCAATAACTTGGGTTTGGTGGCACTTAACAGAGTTAAGACCCCGTGGTCACAAAAGTGGTGACAACATTTCTTTTCACCTAAAATTCAAAATTCAGTACCAAAGAGCTGGGTGGAATGATTCTTGTCTCCCTTATTCTTATGGAAATTTGGATTTCTTGTATTGAAATCAAGAGAAGTTTTAGTTGACTTAGTTCAAGCAGAACTTAGTAGTTCTTAGAGAACTTCTAGAGTTCTATAGAACCCAGAGACAAAATAGAAGCATCTGACTCTTCCTTCGTCCAATCTTATGATATCCTATAAAAAGCTGGGGTAGAGAACTGTGAAATTAGGGCTGATCATGGGCACAAAAAATGCAGGGAGAAATACCTTGGTTATTCTTTCTCAACCTTCATCATACCAAGCAAAATATTTTAAAAACCGTTTCCACAACATGATGGATGGAAACCATTTGAAAGTTTTATTGAGCTTTACTCTAATGCAACTCTTAAAAATACTATAGAAATGATATCAGGATTTTCAGTAAGGTTCTGTGCAGTACTATAAGTAAATGTAAAATTGATTCCATATTGGAAACAGATGCGAGGCAGATTTTGCATATGAAGAGCAATGAAATTACATTTATTGCTGTTGTGTTGTTTGGTCTTTTTTTTTTCCTAAAAAAGAGCACTTCAGCTCAGGTAATAATTGTACAGTCTATTATAATGATCCCAGGAGGTGTTTAACAGTACTGCAATTCTAAGTTTTTACACTTTTATTTTTCATTTGAAGAAAAACTTGTCACAATAAAAGTGATGCATTAACAGAACATCACTTCCTCCTTTTTTTTATTATGCATATTTAGATTATTTTCATGAAATTGCTTATCAAATCCCACAGGCCTTTAAAGATAAGTGAACAGTTACCCATTTGTGTTAACTCTGGGATATTGTGCAGGAATTTGTGGTGGGACAATGAGAAGATAAAGCACTCCCTGAGATTAATATCTTCCCTTTTTTGCATTGAAGGGCCAGGGTTTTAAAGCTCTGTGAGGATCGAGTGATCAGTGCCTCGTGTTGTATTGAAGGCAACTGGCTTGTCACAGATTCTCTGTGGGTCAACAATTCCCATCAGTTTGTCTATCCATATTTATAGGTGTTTAAGTACTTAAAAAAACCTGATGCTGAGGTTTTAAAGCACTGTTGTGCCTCAGCAAATAAACTCACAGTAGCTGTACCCTTTGTTTTAGGATTATAAAAGTTTGATTTCACACACTACTTGGGTTTTTCTTCCTTAGACTCATAGGATTGTTTAGGTTGGAAAAGACCTTGAAGGTCATTGAGTCCAACCCTTAACCCAGCACTGCCAGGGCACCACTAACCCCTGTCCCTCAGCACCACGTCTCCAGGGCTTGGAAACCCCTCCAGGGATGGGGACTCCACCACTTCTCTAGGAAGCCTGGTCCAACGTGTAATAACATTCACACATTACAAAGCAGATCTCCATATATAAGGCAATTTAGGATACTCTTACTATGTCCTCTTTTCCCCAAGCAGCCAGGGTTTTCCAGGTTTTGACACGCTTATTTTCTGGGTGGCTTCATGTTTCTACCATCACTTGCCCATCACTCTGGTTCTGGTATCATGTTCACGGTGGCCCTGCAGAGAGAAAGAGCAGTGAGAAGCATCGTGTGCTGGCCCTTCAAACAAACCTGAGTTACCTGTGACTCTGTTGTTTAATGAGCATCTCTGTGCCCAGGAAAGGCTGAGAGCCCTGGGGCTGTTGAGCTGGAGAAGAGAAGACTCAGAGGGGATCTGATCAATGCTGATCAAGAGCTAAAGGGTGAGGGCAAGAGGATGAGGCCAGATTCTTTTTAGTGGTATCTAGTGACAGCACAAGGGGCAATGAGCACCAACTGGAACTCAGGAGGTTCCACCTGAGCAGGCGGAGAAAGTTGTTTGGTGTGAGGCTGTTGGAGCCTGGCCCAGGCTGCCCAGTGAGGTTGTGGAGTCTCCTTCTCTGGAGAGATTCCAAAGGGACCTGGACACGATCCTGGTCACCCTGCTCTGGGTGAATTGCTGGAGCAGAGGAGTGGACGAGATGATCTCCAGAGGTCATTTTGAACCCCCACCACTCTGTGATTCTCTCAGGCTGTCTGCAGGGGCAGTGCACGTTGAGGTGGCCACGATCACCGGGATGGACCTGAGCCTGGTGCCAGTCACAGCACATTGGGCAATGTTCAGGGCTGTCAGCTCCAGGACGAGCAAGCAGGACGTGTCTACAAGGCTGCATGAAAGATTTAGATGGAGGCTCGTTGCCGTTCATCTGCTGCCACCCTCGGAGCATCAACTTTGAACACACTTTGCCCCAAGACTCTCTGGTGGCGCTGGACTGTGTCGGCGAGCGGTGCCAGCTGAACTCATGCAGTAAAGAAGAGTGATTATACATCCTGTATGTAATCACGGAGCATATGTTGGAGTGGCAGAGGAAATCTGGGCACACTTTACCCATGTAGTAAAGACCAGGAAAATTATGAACAGGCTACAGAAGGAAAAAACCACGTGCCAAAATTTCCCAAACCAAGCAGGAGGTTCCAGCGAGCTGGAACTCCACGCGGTATATTCTTGAGGGGGTTTTGGAACTGAAACCTGGACATGTCTATAGCATGTTGGCAATGCTCATGATATAAAGAGCAGATGTCCTCACCTCCACCCACACGATTATGGCTGCCAGTTTTTCTAATATCTTCTGCCTGATGAACTGTCCAGTTGCAAGGGTTTAGGCAGCAAAATATAAATGTTTTTTTCCTGAATTAGGGATGTTTTAGGAGATGTTAACCTCCCAGAACTGGTCAAGGGAGAAAGACAAAACAAAGCAAACCAAACCATGATTTGTCTTGGGGAGGAAATTTTGATGGTTAGATTTTACATAAATAGATATATATTTTAAAAAGGAAATTTTTGAAAGCTTATAATTGTTAAAGTTGATTAAGGAGTCCGAAGAATAAGAGGAGAAATTCCTGCTTTGGGATAAGAGAAAAAGCAGCTTGGGAAGTATTGGGAGCAGAAGGAAATAGAGTGCAAGTTGTTTTCTAGATGGAAATGGTAGAACAACTGTAAATAGTCAGAAAAGATGAGAAAGTTGAATAAATATTCTTGTTCTTTAATGGAGAAAGAAGCCAAATTTAGTCCTCCTATCACAGGATGGTGGTGAAACCTTCCACGTCCATCACAAATCAGAGCAATGGGAAACAATGACTAGTAAAGACAGTGCCAGGTGAAGTGCTGGCCTGGAAAGCAAAGTATTCAATTAAGGAAGCACTAATGGGGGAAGCCCCATGGCTGCTGGTTGATGAGGTTATCATTGCTCCGTGACTTGGGAATCAGCACATGGTTATGGAGCCAGCCGCTTGACAAGCCCCAAATCATCCACTGGAATCAGGACTCAGCATCATTTGGCAGGTTCCTCGGCGCCGTTCAATTAATCGTGTGCATCCACAACCTGGAAGAAGGCATAAAATTATTGATGAGTGGGGTAGTGATGTGTGAGGATGGCAGAGAGAGAGAAGGACAAGGCATTGGAGGCAATAACTGAAGGACACCCTAACCATCAAGGTGGGCGAGGAGCTGGCCCTGGCCTCCCAGCTCAATGCAGCAGCTGGAAGGGGTTCCAGATGAGGTGGTTAGATGGACCTTGTTATTTAGGATCTATATATTTAGGGATGGCACAAGCTGCTGACCACAAAGGTTCAGTAGAAGATGCTTCTGAGGGAAAAACAGGCCCCTGATTAACCAACATGTAGCTCATAGGAAAGGATTTCATTCAGGGTTTATTTAGCTTCTCTCAAGGAAGGTTAAGGATGATTTGACCATGGCCTCTACACACCCACATGATGAAGTGAACTTTAATGATGGGCACTTCCATCTATCAGACAAAGATATAACAGGGTCAGTGGCTGAAAATAAATTCAGAAGAGTAATTCAGGTACATGGCTTTTAATCACAGAATCACACAGAATGTTAGGGATTGGAAGGGACCTCGAAAGAGGCACAAGAACGTGGTGGGTTCTCTAACTTTCATTACATTTAAGAGGTGATGTTTTCCTCAAACCCATATTTTTCTAATCCAGGCTGCTAGAGGAAATCCAGTGCTGAGGCCAAACTCCTCGATCACAGTCAGTCCTCCTGGCTTTGCAATGTATAAATCTGGTAGTGTGAAAAAGGACACACTGCCAGTAAACCAGTGTTCACAGCTCATACTGAGAAAAACCCCCAGTAACAGCTATTATTTGTTACCAAAACATATTTATAAATACAAAATAAGCCTGCACCCTGGCAGACGTGCTGGCAGGATGCTCAATGCTAGTGCTGCTCCTGCAGATGCTGTGGCTGGAAGCTTAGGAAGCCAAAAGCCTCCTCCCCACGCTCCTTCTGTGTGGTGGTCCCTTCCTCACCCTTTGCAAAGCTCCAAACATTCTGGGAAGAAAAGAATTATTTGACTACAAACCACTTAAAGTGCATCAAGCAGCTGCCAAGCAGGACGGGTAGGTGGGTTTCATGCTGCTGATGGCACAGAAAATCATTGGGAAAGAAGGGTGAGCTCATACTCATGTTGCAGATGATGCAGCTGATGACTTCCCCAGTGGGATGTTGGCTGGGGAGAAAAACATCCCCTGGGAAAGGTGGAAGAAAATGGTGGGAGAATCATTTAGGTTGGAAAAGACCTCTAGGGATCGTCAAGCCAAGGGAGGAAGGAGGTGGCTGAGATACCATCACTTTGTCCCAGATGAGAAGTGGAGATGAAGACAAGTGCACCTGCGTGAGCCTCTCCACAGGCTACCCTGGAGCAGCCCAAACTGCAGCCCTGCCTGGCCCCTTCTCAACCCCTGACATTAGCCTGGTAATTTCCCTCCACTTTATTGGCTTGGCTTATTAAACTTCAGTTATCACTTTCCTTCCAATTAAAGATTTATTTTTACTACTGGAATAAATAAAATAACGGGGGCGCTGGGAGCAAATGGAAATGGCAACGGGGAAGTTCCTTCTCAATTAAAATTTCTTTGGTTGGATTTTGTGTTCTGCAAAACAAATCAAGCTGGGGGCTGGTTCTGGGTTGCAGCCACTGGGTTTCCAATAAACTTAGTTTTTATGATATTGTACAAAAGAGAGACATGGACAGAAATTTGTCAGGAAAACGAAAGGCTCCCCTTAAATAAGTAAGAATATGTGAGAAAGAGATTTTTAAAAGCAGAGAGGAGTCTGCAACTTCTATGTCAAGTTTATCAAGGCACTCCAGCTCTCTCACAGCATCTAACCTATGTAAATAGCACCAATAAAAAGACACCAATTTCCATCTATATTTTGATTACCTTACAGTGAGTACAGAATATAATAAACTCCCAGTTCTGTAATGAATTCAAATAAACAAACAACTACCCTAATCCCCAAGCAGGCCTTCCCTGAACGAAATAGAGAATAATTTGGGGATATAAACTCTCTCTGTGTGTTATTTGGGAAAAAGTGTTACATTAGCATCATTTGGTTTTGCTGGTGTTATGTAGATGATATTGGTTCCCGATGAACAGCTTAAAACAACAGTCAATTGGTAAGTAAAGGGGTTTTTTTGTGGGGTTTTTTTTTCCATGCAAAGGAAGGAAGTCATTTGCATTTGCATCCCATTAATTTCTTCCCCTTAAAACAGGTAAAAAGGAAAAAAAGGAAATCGCTTCCTAGACAAAATGTTTTTGCCCAGTGGAGTTCTGGTAATAAAGAGGGAAAAATGCAGGAGATAATTGTTCACACTTGGCAGAAGTGCCCCCCTAGCGCTCGGCTCAGCCCCGGGGGACCGAGCTGGGGTCTCCTGCATCCCACAGAGCTGGTGATGCTGAGCTGGAGACACCTTCTCCTGCACATCCCAATGTGTCCTGAGCAGCCTTTATAGATTACTCAGTATTTAAGAGGACAAATTGCAGCCGAGGAGGGTCTATTTACCTTGCATTAGGCACCAGAAGCCTGTAGGGGGAGATTTCTTATTACTCTTTAAAGTAAGTGAAGCAGCAAAAGGATTGTGATGCTTATGGGTATTATTTCTTCCTGGAGGTTTCCCTTCTTTAAAGGCTCCAGCTTTTAAATTAGATGAAAAGACCAGATGCTGCTGCAATATTAAATCTAAATAGACTTTTTTTTTTTTTTTAATATATCTTGTACTTAATATAAAGATATAATATTAAGCTCTCATCTAAATTAGCAGCTATCATTGTTTAGGTGTGAGGTTCTCGGGGTTATTTCCAGGCTTTAAACCTATATAAGTTGCAGGGAAGGAGACCTGAGAACCTTTTCTGACCCTGAGCTGGCCCAAAGAAGAAAGGTGAAGAGAAAGGCTTAGAAGAAAGGGTGACAGGGTTGGGGTTGCTCAGCCTGGAGAGGAGAAGGCTCCAGTGAGACCTTTTAGTATTTAAAGGGGGCCTACAAGGAAGATGGGGACCTGTTGGGACAGGACAAGGGGTGATGGGTTTGAACTAAAAGAGGGAGATTTAGACTAGAGAGAAGGAAGAAACTGTTTACACTGAGGGTGGTGAGATGCTGGCCCAGGTTGCCCAGAGAGGTGGTCGCCGCCCCATTAACCTGACAAAGGAGGTGATTTTATAGCATCTTAGAGTCAATTCTGTTTCAAAGTGACACCCAGTAGTAGTGAGTGAGTACTTTTCATTGTAAACCTGAGAAGAAAAGCACTGTAGATCAAGGCACTTCTTATATATAGATTTAATCTATTGTAGCAGTAATTTTCCACACGTAACCCAAAGCCCTGAGTTTGCAGACACTCATGTCCCAGTTTAACCTCACATGTATGACTATTCCCAGTATAGCACTGGGATTAGAAACCTTGTTGTGAGCAGAAATCAGGAGCTAAACCCCCCAAACATCCCTTCTGCACATTTAAACATTCCCCAGTCCCTGTCTCAGGTATTTGTGTGCTGAGGGGGAGAGGCTGGAGAGAAAACAGCACCTCCAAGAAATCTGCAATTTATTTTTTTAAGCAGGGAGGAGAGGCTTAGTTACACTGTCTCTACTTCATGGAGCAAGAAACCAAACACTCTAAGTGGAAAGGCAAACAATTGCTTTGCTCAGGAGAACTTTCAAAATAACACCTTTGGAAGCAAAAAAAAAAAAAGCTGCCTTTTAACCCACCAGCATCTGCAGGCATTGGAACACCCTGTGCCAGCCTCAGCTTCTGGATCCAGGAAATCCTGAGTTTTTCCACCTGATGGGAAAAAATATCCAGAGCCTTTAAAATGTGACCTTGCATAATGCAACGGGCTGGTGAATTGTGTAGATTTAACTACTTTTTGTATGTGTTTGTGTTAAAAAGATGCTTAGTTCTCATTACAGATAAGCTGCAGGTGGTGGTGACAATGGATGTCTCCCTAACATGGCAGGGGGGTTGGAACTAGATGATCTTTGAGGTCGCTTCCAACCCAAATCGTTCTATGATTCCATGACTCTATGATAGCTTTTTTTTTGCAGCTCTCAGCATCGGGAAAATTTGAGGGTAAAGGGGTTTGTGGGTGTAGGGGTACACTGCTAAACTGTCTGAGGGAAAGGCATCATCTGGAATGCTGAAGAAGTCTCTGGATTAGGACCTGATACATAAGGAGCTATGTAGGTACAGTAGACAGTGCAATCCTTCACTGGCAGCACCTTGTAGAGCCAGATGACTTTATAGTAGATTGATCCATTGTAGAGCTAGAAGACTTTGTAGTAGAATTGGTCCATTGTAGAGCTAAAAGACTTTGTGGTAGTACTGATCAATTGTAGAGCTAAAAGACTTTGTGGTAGGACTGATCCATTGTAGAGCTAGAAGACTTTGTGGTAGGACTGATCCATCATACAACTAGAAGACTTTGTGGTAGAACTGACCATACCAATGTTCAGCGCTTGCACGAGGAGTGGGGGACACGTGGAGAGGAGCAGGACATTTTATACCTCGTTTCTAGGATCCCAAAAGCATTCAGTGGTTCTGTAGGGATCGTGGGAACACCCAGGAGAATCCACTTTACATGGCACTGACGTGCAGCTATGATCAGAAAAAATCCTGGCTGTGTTTTGCCTTGTTCTGAGCACTCCCAGCTCTCCTCATGGCTCATCTTGCAGAAGCTCTCACGGAGCTATTAGTGAGCTCCATCAATAGCAATTGCATTGACCAAGTGGCTTCATCATCGCCGTTGCAAGCTACCACTAAAAATTCTTTAAGTAGGCTCCCATACAATATACTGTCAATTAAAGGGCTATTTCTCTGCATGCCAGCATGTCAAATAGCCATTGTCTGAGTTCAATAACCCTCTCTAATTAAGTATTTACTAGATTCCACTATTAAGCCACTATTAAGCATCTTAAAAACCTTTATTTATTATGTATTAATCAATAGTCCTCTCGGACTATTGGATAAGTAAATGAAGTTATTACAGGTGCTTTTGTTTTGATACTGCTGAAAAATGGGAAATTTACTCGAAGAAATAGAGATAATATTAGAAACCCTGTAAATCCAAGTAGGAAATACAGGCTGGGAACTGAATGTGTGCATCAACACCCACCATTAATACCAGTTCATGCTTCTTTCCCCTTCCTCCCCTCCTCATGGTGACAGAAAAGAGGGACAACCCTCACTCCTGAGGCTCAGGTTGAAGTTGGGATTCCACTCCTTGCCTCGATTCCTATTTTTCCCCAATTTCTCTTTCAGCCCGACGCAGATTGGGGTGAATAAAAATCTCATCTGGGCGCACATCACTTTGTTTGCCCTTAATTTGATAAAGATTTCCCCACCATGGCAATATGTGCATGTGTTTACCTAAGGAAACAGCCCTGAATCCAGCAGCCTAATCGGAATCCACAAAGGAACCCTGAAGTGCTTACAATCCTCTGCTCCCTTTTGGATTTCTCCCAATACCTTCACTTAATGATCACAAACTCGGGAACGCTCGCATTGAACCAAATGTCTTAGACTAATTATGTGTTAGTATCTGATAACATTTTGCCACAAAAATGTTTGTTTGAATGTATCTTATCAAAGTAGTGTTTGTGCCCAGGATTAGCCACTGCTTGGCTAAAGATTTGTGTAATCAGCTTATTTTAAGATTAATTCGTGAAAAAAAAATACAAATACCTATTACCACTTAATTTGTATAATAGATATTTACTATATTTTAACAGTGCAATTAAAAATTAATATGGACGGTAAAACCATAAGGTCATGTAAACACTCCACTGTTTATTTGGTAGTTCACTTATCTTTTATCCCAAGATGTGATTATGCAGCCCAGACCTTTCGGGTGTGCAGAATAGAGAAAGGTCACCAGTGAAACGAGATGAATATTCTCAACTCCCTCCCCAGCAGACATGTACACAGCCACGCACTGTCTCTGCTCATTCATCACTCCCTGGCTTGAGAGGTGGCAGAGCTTTCGGAGCATGGAGGGGGATTGATGGAGCCCAAGAGGTGAGTTGTCCCCTGGGTGGGAAGCAGGAGCTCCTGAAAGAGCAGTCGGATAAAACCGTCTGTTGCCCCACTCCTGTCTCTCGTTCAGGCTCCACTTTGTGAGCAGACAGAGCTTTTTATGCCTTTGATCGTCAGGGTTTGGCCTTGGCTACGAGGTGAAGGTGTCAGCAGCTTCAAAGTCTGCTCTGTTAGTTTTCTCTGTGAACGTTTGAGCTTTCCAAAAGTTTCTCTGCTGTTCATAGCCTTAATTAGCTCTTCTTTTTCTTGCCTCTTTTTCCTCCGTCCACCTGCGTCCAGGCTTTGGGCATCATCAAGATCTTGCCGTAAGCTGCCTTCCTTCCCGGTGTCCCTCTTCAAAGGGTTGTCACCACGATGGGAGCTCCCCAGGGGATCACCCTGCAAAGGGCAGGAAGATGGGAAGGGCTGAAAACTCTTCTCTCTCCAGTTTGGTCTGGCTCCAACTCCCACTGAAGTCCATGGTAAAACTACTACTGAGACCTATCAGCACCCAACTCATCCAAAAAACTACTCCTGAGACCTATCAGCACCCAACCCATCTAAAGAGCTGAACCCTTAAGGTCTGCAAAACTAGACTCACAATCTAGGAATAACCACGTTAGACAGATTTTTGGTAGCCTTAGCATGCCTGTGGACTAAAAATAACAAAAGACTAATTTTTCTGTCAATATTTTGACACTCTGGTTTCAGTCTGAAGTTAAATCTAGAAGGGCACAGGTCTGCAAAGTTAAACACAATTTGTAAATGAGGGCTTGGGTTTTGCTGGTCTTCAAACAAATTTGTGTTTCCAGATTAATTTTAATCCAAACAAAAATGCTTCCTCCGTGGAAAGCTCCCAAATACCAAATTCAAGTTGATTTAAAACTGCAGTTACTCACCTGAACTCGAGGATTTAAATCTAGAAGAAAAAACAAAGGAATTTTCTCCTTCTGGTTTTATCAGCCTTTCAGAAGGAGGCCCTAGGTCCTCTATAGGCATGGTCCATATCATCATTTAATAACTCAGGCTAGGCTAGCAAAGCATGGAAATGTCACAGATGAAAACCAAGTACAAGACACATCCATATGTTCAAGGTACATCTTGAAGGAAGGGTTCTCAAACTGGTTTGTTTTCAGGTCCTACTCCTAGTTCTCCCTACTTGTGTAGAGAGGTTGGACCAGATGACCTCTAGAGGTCCCTTCCAACCTAAAACATTCCATGATTCTATTGATTATAGCCGTGATAGTTGGATGTGCCACTAATAACACAGCCAATGACAATATTTGGCCATTAAAAAAAATTGAAGGTCCTTGCTTATCAATTGGCTTATCAATTATCAAGCAGTTATCAACTGCTTATCAATTGTTGGCATGTCAAGCCAATTAAACATGCTTGCTGTGCTGATGTCACAAAGCAAATTGTTATTCCATACTCATTGCCAAGTTTTTAAAAGATTTATTTCCAAATATTATTATTATTTATATTATTTCAAAAGTTGGACTTGATTTGAAGGTTGGACTTGATGGTCCTAGAGGTGTTTTCCAACCTAAATGATTCTATGGTTCTATGAAATAACCACGTCTAGATTAAGTCAGTTTGGGAGACCTTAATATTTGTTTTTCAGATGAGAAGAAATATTGTTGGCTCTTTAACTTCACTGGTCTGAAGTTGGCCTCACCCATAAGGTCTGCATTGGTTGGCTGTTCTTGGTGCAAGAAAATGCTCCTGTTCTACCAGAATTGATAAAAATAAAACCTCGTGGGTGTTTTCCACACAAACAAAACCATTTCCTCAACACTGCATAGGGTAAAATATAATCATAGTTATTCTGGAGAGCTTTGACAGCCTATCTGGCAACTTTGAACTGTCTCTATAAATCATTAGATTGCGAAACATTTCCAAGGGAAAAACAAATTAAAAGGTCGAGTCTTTAACACGCAAACATGCAAAAACCTCCCCAATATTAATTATTTTCAGCGTAATGTAATACTAACCACTGCATAGAGTTCTGTCACAGAAGAGGAAGGATTTAATTGTGTCAGTGTGATTGTCCTGGGAATTGGGGAGCCTGCCGTAGGTAGGGAGCTTGATTTCAGCCCACGAACATATTAGCAGTCTGGATTGAAAAGGTATTTCCATTCCTCGTGCCTGTGCCACTGAAAAGCAGAGGTGTCTACCCCTAAACAAAGAGGTATTATCTTCTCTTGGAGAAGAGCAAAAAAAAAAAAAATTAAAAAAACCTAACTGCCTACCATAAGTTAGGTAAGAAACGTGGAAATAATGATTGATGGCAAAATTCTAACATTTCCTATCTAATGATCATAGAATCATAGAATGTTTTAGGCTGGAAGGGACCTCTAGAAGTCATCTGGTCCAACCTCCCTACACAAGTAGGGACATCTCCACCTAGTAATGATAGCTTGGGTGATTGCAGATTAATTTGGCATCACCACCATGCTCCTTATAGATGAGTTTTAAGGCCTCTTCAGACCCTCAAGTTGCACCAGGGGATTGGACTTCAGGAAGAAGTTCTTTACTGACAAGAGTGGTCAGGCACTGGACCAGGCTGCCCAGGGAGGTGCTGGAGTCACCATCCCTGGAGGGGTTCAACAGACTGAGTAGATGTGAGGCTTCAGGACATGGTCTGGGGGTCAGGAAGATGTTGGACTAAGGTTGGACTTGATGATCCTGGAGGTCTCTTCCAATCTAAATGATTCTATGGACACAAGAGGCAAAATTTTATGGCCTGTTCCATGGTCAGCAAGCACTTGTGAGATGTTCTTGCACTCAGCTAGGCTTAATTTTTGTTCCTTTTGTCCTGCAGTGAAGAGAAGTGGTCCCAGAGTGTGGTGGCTTTCTGTTCACTTTGGGGTTTTGTTTGGTTTAGTTTTTATGTTCAGTTGAACTCTGGATAGCAAGTGAGAAATGTGGGTTTATCACTGATAGTTTCCTTTAGATTTGTGTTGTTATAACACAAAATTATGAAAACCATGTAGCACTTTCAGGTTAATTTGTAGTTATATTTGCTGGCTTATTTCATTGCATTATTAAAACATTTAGTACCGTATGTGTCATTAATATTCCAAAAAGTAATTAGCATATTTAATCAAAAACAATTAGGAGCAAGCATCGCTTCCCTTTTTAAGTTGTAAAATATTTATGGCCGAAATAAACAAATGGAAAACCAAAAAGCACTTTGAGGTGTTGATTTCAGGCATAGAAAACAAAACAAAACAAAAACTCACCCAAAAGCAAAAAGGAGAAGATGCTTCACACTCTCTGGTGGGTTTCTGGCTTTTGGTCCTCTTGAGGATGTCAATCATCATGTTGCCATTTTAAAACAGTCAAGTTTTGTTCCACTTTCCCTATATTGTAGTAAAAAGATAGGAGAACGTGGCAAAATTGGGTAAATCCTCTTGGAGCAAGCTTTTTTCCTGTGAGATGTAACGATGGTGGACACTGGTCTGAGGGTCTTGAGACCAGGGACAGGCCTGAGAGATAGAAAAGCAAAAAATGTGGTTGATCCTCTTGGAGTCTCGCTCCAAAAAATTCATTGTTTTATGTGAAATGGAGGGCAAGGAAAATGAGACAATACAAAATAGATCCCTCTATTTCTGCTGGTCCCTTCCAACCCAAAATATCCTATGATTCTATGAAATATTTGACCAGAGCTTCAAAATAAGATTAACCAGTTGGCTTTAAGACCATTTTCTCTCCCATTTCCTTTGCCAAACTGCATCCTTCCATCAGCTCTGTTGCCACACCAGTCAATATTCAAGGGGACATCCCACCCATCAATTTTCCAGCATTATCCACCTACCAATTAGATAATGCTACTTCAATCACCATCACACTAATTCTCTGCTGTTGGGGTAGCTTTTTAATTCTTTAGCAGGACACTCACTTCCCCAAGTGCTTCACAAGTGGTTCTGTGCCGAGGCTCTAAGATATCAACAGGGACTTCATGTGGAGTTTGCTGGTTCCTCTATTCTTTTATATTGTAGAAACTTAACACAGAGACACAAATCCTTTTTTTTTTTTGCTTTGCAGAAAAATAGGTTGTTTGCAATGGCTGGAAAAGAGCCCAAACCCCCATCCTGGCCAGGATGGGATGGAGCGAGCTGGAGAGCAGCTCCCGCACAGGTTTATAAATAGCTTGAGTTTCTCATCCTAAAACATTGCTCCACTTTGCTGGTCGTACAGTAAATTAGCACGCTTCTCTTTAAACCAGAAAAGAAACAAAATACATATGTAACACGGCTGCCTCGAACACGTGAGGGGAGGGAGGAATAAAAAAAACCCAAACCCTTATGAAATGCGGAAAACATTTGTTCAAGTCTCCAAGGAAAATGAAGTCAAACCAAACAAGCATATAATATAGATGTACGCCTCATGGGCAAAGTTACCTCTAAGCCCATATGTTTTAACAAATTAAGAGGTAAATAATTTGCTGAAGGTACAGTTCAGCCACGTCAGAACACCTCTGGAAATGAGATATCTCCCCGTTTCGAGCGGTGGTTCTTATCAAAAGGTTTATTTTTCTACTTTTTTAGAAGAGAAAAAAACAACCAAACCACCTTGTTTTGTCTCAAGGAATGCTGCTGTAAGTAACTGTTAACCCTTGAGGGCCTCCACAAATGATGTGGTCATTTGAAGCCGAGCTGGCTTTGCTGCTCTTGTCTCTGCAAGCAGCTGAGAGAGATTGATAAAATTCAGGTTTTCAATAGGGTAGAGCCACCGGGGACTTCCTGGGGAATGAAAAGAGACACAGAAAGGTTACTACATGTATCCCGGAGTCTGGTACATAATTCTACCCTTAAAACTTTAATTTATGGAAAAAATGCTAGCACGGTCCCCAAATGGTTAAATTCCACTCCAACTTTTCATTTTAGTTAGTCATGAATATATCTAACATACAGAGGCCATCAGCATCTCGCCACCAGAGACTATAAAGTCTACTTACATAGGGTTCCTGGGATTTTTCATGTTCTTATGGAAAATATCTCTGAAATCCCCGAGCTGAAAATTTTGATCTCATTTGTGGATGTGAGTGATGCTGAGAAAGGGTTGAAGAGTGAAGAGAACACTTTTCTTGCATAATTTCATTTGTCAGGAGAATCTTGCCGCTGACATTGGAAGAGTGATTTAATTGATTTTAATCATACACCTGAGATTGGGAAATTGAGCCCTCTGTCCTGAAAAATAATTCTCGGCTTCCATGAGAATGTCTAATTTGCAGCTAATAGTTTTTTTCTTTTTTTTCTTGAAGTTTTGTTATGAAGTTTAGAAAATACAGATCAAAGGCTCCCACGTATTGCTGCTGATTGCAGCTGGAGACGTCAGCAAAGCGGGGCTGTGGTGGTGGGGTCTTGGAGGGGGATTAAAATGCCCATCTGCCTCTAACGAGGTGCTGCTGTGATTTTTGGACAGGCAGGAAAACAAAAGCCCTGACTAAAGAGCACATTATGCCTTCAGAGAAGAGGTGCTTTTATATGCTGAGTACAGGCTGGAGCTGTGATACCTCACTGCTGCTCCTGTTTAATCCTTGAATTTAGCCTGTCATGGTGCATAGTGTTTATGAATTGCTCCTACATGCCAAGGAGAGCCTTGTTGTGTGCCTCAGTATGATGTAGTCTAGATAAATAATACCTTTTTTTTATCTCCCTGTTCAGAACAAACAGCGTTATTCAATTACAAATATTAATCCTGAGCACAAAAATGAAGCCAGATAAGAACCAGTGTGTCTTATGGTGGTTTTTTTTTTCCACAGTAAAATCTCCATGATCTTTATTACCTCTATCAGCTGTTATTCAGAGGGGATTACAGTCAGCAAGAAGTTTCTCTTTCCCCAGTGCTTGAGCACTGAGGAAATACTCATATTGCTCCACACAGCTCGGACTTGTTTGGGATGTAAAACTCAATAGGCACGATATTTTCTCTTTTCTGTAACAATCCTCAAAATCTGCATATTGGCTTTTTACCCAGATAATTTTGTATTCCCAGACTCTACTGACAATACTGTGAAACAGCCTTTCATTTCTCAGTGCTCCCTCTTGTATGAAAACTAGAGAGAAAATGGCATTATTGATTAGGCAGGTGCTTCAAGGAGGTGGGAACCTGCAGGAGGAACTGGAAGAAGAAGTTTTGACTCAGGGATGGGTTTAATTTCAAGTGGGTGCTGTTTGGAGGCTGAGCCAAGGCAAATGCCACTTCCCAGGTTGGCACGGAGGACCTGGGAGTCTTCCAACCTGCTTTAATCAGAGGCTGAGTTTATAGAATGGCTGTAACTTGAAATCTCATTTTTCTGCTGAGGATTTAAAATTGGTGGGGTCAACTTGTACCGGGTGATCTGGAGGATTCCCACTTTTGTTTTCTGGGTTTAGTGATGCCTTGTCAAAACTCTGAAACCTTTGAGAATGTGCCATTTTCCTCGTGTTTTTGGCAGCGAAGACACTAATGAAGGAGACACCATAAGGAGCTGATAAGCATGTGATTAGTGTTATTTCTGCAGCAGCAAAAATATTTATAGTGAAGGCCCTGCACAAACAGAAGTATCAGCTCCTGTTGAGGCAGGGACAGTTTATATCTTGGCACAGCTGACAAAGCAGAAGAATACTTGTTTTTTGCCCATATTATTGAGGATTTGGGGACCCCCATCAGGTAGGAGAAATTCAGACGTGTCCACCTTATGGCAGTTGAGCAGAGGTGCTGTTGCTGGCTGGAGCTTCAGGCTTTTTTGTAGAGGGCTTCTTGCTTCTACAAGTGCTGGAAAACAGGGAGTAAGTCTCTAAAAGAGCAGTTTGGTGGAGTGGAAATTTTCATACTGGGGCAAAAGAACTTTAAATAGAAGGCAACATGCATGAACCTTGGTTTTGGGCTCTACAGCTCCATCAGAGTCAACACAAGAGTGAAAATTCGCCCTGGGTATGAAATATCAAAAGAAATCACTCTAAAAAGGGTTGTGCATCCAGGCAACCAGTCCAGCATCCTACTCTTTTCCACCCATATCTTCCATAATCAATACAAGGGATAATTCTGCTACCCAGCTGAAGCAGTTTGGGGGAGGACCAAAGAGATGAAGATCATCTGAACGTCCATCTCCTGAGTTATTTCACATGTGTGCAGCACAATGTTTGCAGGCAGGGAATATGTTTAGCAAGCAGCCCCCAAATGCTTGTCTAATAATTAGTTAATGTTTGTAAAGCCGTTTGAAGGTGACCAGTGCTGTGCAAGTGTTAAGTGTTATTATTATATAAAATGGCACGGCTCATTGTACTCCTCTGGCTGGAGCAACCACAACAATCTTGATGATGCCTGTTAATTCTGCTGACTCTTTTATCATTACCCTCCATTGGTGATTAAGTGTCATTTGTCTTATAATTTTAATGTTATCTTTAACACACATAATAAAGTTTACATAATTATAGCCTATTAATATAATTTGCATGCATGTTACTGGCAGGGCGAAGGAAATGTTTCATCACCCAGCATGTAATTCGGCTTATTTAACCATTTCCTTTTAATTCCCATCAATAGATCAGCGTGCCTCCTAAATGGAGATAACCTCAATAAATTCTCTTTTCAGGATTCTTATCTGTATTAAGTCTCTAAAGGTCTCGGCAGCAGGACTATGAAGCGCTGAAGGGGGAACGTTTCCGACTCTCTGCGATGGGAAGTTTTAAAAATTCACATTTTCTTCAGACAAGCACGGGTCTTCCTAATGAAACCTGGGAACGAGGTGCTCTCTGGCAAGCTTTGAAAGTGTGTGTGCACTGTACTTCATAGCCGAGCTCTAACAAGACTTTAAATGAGTAAACAGTGTTTAGATTGAACATGAAAAGAGTCAGCATGAAAAGACAGGTTCAAAATATTACATGATGCTTTGCAAAAGTGTAAATGTGCCTGCCTTTATTTTTTTTTTTTTCCTCCTCTTGGTAAATGGCAAGCGTTTACAACCCAACTAAAACAGTACCAAGAGAAATCCTGTGTTTGCTCTTTGGAAGATATTCAATAAATTATAGTGAGCTGCAAATGTCACTGGATTGGGAACTGTAAGAGCTTTACCTTTAAGTCTTTAAGTAAAGACTTGCAGCTGGTGCAGTGGCGAGGTAATCCCTAATGATAAGCTGCTTTTAATGTGGGGGTGAGGCAGTTTTCACACAGATATTACTGCATTAACCTTACTCTAGGTACGGTGCAGGTGTGCACAATATTGGGCTTTGCAGCCTTCCCTACTTTATTCTCCCCGTGTATCTGGAGCCTGCTTTAACAGATCCTCTTAGACCATGGTGGAAAGATTGCAGTTCAAGCCTATTATCAACAAAAACCTGCCAAAAGGGCTACATTGTCAGACTTTATGATGGTACTAACTATTCTGTTGTTCTCCAGAGACCAAACTTAGACCATTAAATTCACTTCATTTGTGATTTCAGTGACCTGGGCTGCAGACATAGGTCTTTTGATGTAAAATGCTAGCGCAGGAATCAATGGTACCATCTAGTTCTCCTTAAAGTATACCATAAAAGCGTAATGGTGCTCTTCTAAACAAAAGGTGACACTACTCTTGTATAATACAATTATAGGAGGATGATGTTTTCAGCGGAGTTTATTTGATATTATGATGTGCAAAGACTTTACACATTGAAATAAACTGCGTAGCTGAGTTCACTCCATTATTTTCAATAGACTGACTCTATCGTCTGCACCGGGATATAGATAATTTTCATACAGCGGGGAGCTATTTTCATATCCTCTCCATGAAATAGATGAGATTATAAACAGGCTGGGATTACTCAAAAACCAACACAAGCCTTGTCTACAGCCCCATTTAAGACAAAGGCTGCCTCTGGAATGGTCTCCTTTGATAGGGAGGCTCCCAGGACTTGCTCCGTTTATTTGACAGATGACAGCTATTTATAGCAAATGTGTAACATTTTTGAAAATTAAAATTTTACTAGTGGAATTTAGGGGTTATTTTCCACTCGAGGGACTAACATTCCTGTCAAAAGACCTTTTTTTTATACGGGCACCATCTTCAGTGTTAAATCTCCTTGTAAACAAGCCCGTTGCAATAGCTCATTGTCAACCAGTGAACAGGTTTACAATTAATGAAATTGCTTTAACAAAATAAATGGAGAATTACTGCGGCTGCCAGGACCTTCCTGTTATTGCACGAGTGAGGAGATGCTGCTTCTACTATAGACTTTGCACTGGGAGCTGTTCACAGCAAACCAGGGGTGAAAACAACCCCCCACCTTCCAAGCCAAAGGCAATGCAGGTTGAGGTGTTGACCTTTGCCGTTGGTTTGCAACCAAACCAAAAAGCTCACACACAACACATGGCAGGATTGTCCAAAAAATCATAGATTGGGGTGTTCTCCCCTCACCCCCTTCCTTTTTGAACTACTTTCTTGTTTCAAAGGACATGGACCTCTTGGAGAGGATCCAGAGGAGGGCTACAAAGATGGTTAGGGGGCTGGAAGACCTCTCCTACAAACAGGCTGGGAGAGTTGGGGTTGTTCAGCCTGGAGAAGAGAGGGCTCCAGGGAGACCTGATTGCAGCTTTTCAGTATCTGAAGGGGGCCTAGAGGAAAGCTGGGGAGGGACTTATCACAAAGGCCTGTAGTGATAGGATGAGGGGTAATGGGATCATTGGTGCTATTGCTCCTCATGATGACTCAAAGGTTGTGGACACTCCACCAGCAGAGATGAGGGATTTGCTCTGTTTTCATGGGTTTTTTTCCACAGCCTCAGTCCATTGCTCCTGAATCCTTACTTAAACACAAACCCACAAAAAGACATCACTTTGGAGAAGAAAAGAGCCATCCAAGGGCCAAATGTTACTCCAAACAACCACCGAAATGCATCTGTGGTCACTTCATCTGCTCCTTCCTACCTGATCTTGCCTTCAATCCTGTGCTGAAGCTTCAGCAGCATCCTGAGTTTCACCTCTCTCATGTAGTCATCCAATGACACTGCTCATCTCCCTCTGCTTGGCCTTGGTGGCACCACTTGTCACACAGGGTTACAGCCTGGAGTGGGTTAAAGGGGAATAAAATGGCAGTGCTGGGTTAACAGTTGGACTTGATGGCATTAAAGGTCTTTTCCAAGCTAAATTCTTCAGTTCTAAAATCCCCAAGAAAAGACATTGCTTATGGGGAAAGGGAGGGATCCTGCCATTTCCCCTACAGGTTGCTTTTATCCTTTCTGCTCTTGTTCTTAAAGAAATCTTAAGTCTTGTTGCTGGAATAAAAAGCTCCTCATTACACCAGTTAATATTTAGTTTTAGCCTTTTTCATTCTAACTTTTAAGACTCTTCTCTTATTTTCTCTGAGCAACAGGACCTAGCGAGAGATGTCCCTGCTTATTATAAGAGGGGTTGGACCCTTGGAGGACTCTTCCAACCCAAAACATTCTATGATTCTATGATTTTTTCCCCCTTGCAGAGCTTTGTTCATCACCTCAAAAGCAATCAGGCATTAATGGTTGGACCTTATGATCTCAAAGATCTCTTCCAATCAAAACAATTCTATGATTCTAATGTAAGATGTAGGTAGGAGCATTTCCTTACAGTGCTGTGATAATCCTGCTGGAAGTTTCTTCTTTATATTTTAGCCACCTCATCTTTTCTTATTTTTTTTCATAAATACAAGGAAGTAATCATTTTGTCCCCATTTCTACCTGTCCTGATGCTCAACTCTGGAGACAGGAGGAAAACCATGGCCAAGGGGATGGTTGTCCATGAGCAGTGACCAAGCTTTCAGGTGGGTTGCCTAGAAAAAAAACAGCAGAGAGGAGATTAAAACAAGAACAACTTCATACTAATTGTGCTGCTTCATTATGCAGGCCCTTGTCTTCTCCTGGTATTATCTTACTCTGTGTTCAGAGGGAAAAGGGACGAGGGAAGCAAATAGGTCATTCCACAGGGTGCTAAAGCTGCAGCCAAAGTTGAGCAGGAGTAGCCTGTGTCTGGCCATTAGTGCAAGTTGCTTTATGAATGTTTTTAATTAGTTATTTCAGGGAGAGCTGGGCACCCAAAGGGCAGGTTCTTTGCTTCTTCCCCCATTGGGTGTTTGCTGTTCCTTTTTTTAATGCCTACTCTTGATGAACCAAAGTCTTGCAGCTAGACAAATGTTCTTAATTAAGCAGAGACAGAGGCAGATATTCCATGGATATCAGAAGTTTCCTCAAGCATGATGTTTGAAGGACACTGGGTTGCAAGAAAAAAATTCCTTATGTCACCCAGTGTGTACACATACACCATTTTAAAAAAATTCTAGATTTATCCATAGTTCTGAGCCAGTGATCTTATGCTTTCTAGGCATATATTTGAAAGTTATTTAAAAATCATATATATATTCAAGTAAGAGTGGCTCCACCATCTCATTTTTTGAGGGGTCACCCAGTGGGAGAGAGAATTAGGAAAATTTTCATCAGACAGAGGGTATAAACAAAACCTAAAAATCCCAGCACTTGGATCTATGTCTCTTTCTTTTTTATTTTGTTTCATAATTAATAAAAAAGCATTATGGCCAAACCTTATCATGTCTCAGAAATAGCAGGTAGGGTGCAGATATGGGAACAGGTAGGGACTTATTCTATATATACACATATATATACTAAATTTTTCTTTGTTTCATGCAGAAATTATCTCACGAAAGAGAAAGATTTTCTCTTCATGCAAAATTTTAATGATTTCAGGAAGAAATTTCACCTAAGGTAGCAGATCTCACTAATTTGGGACAAAACAAAGTGGGCTGAGCTGACCGAGTATCCTGCAGAACCTCAAAAACACAGACCCAAGCTTCCCATGTCCTCACGAGCAGAGATTTATTTTCCAAAGCCCGGTAGTTGCAGCTGTAGAGGGGCTACTGGAGACCACGTTGAACCTGCAGCATCACATGGCTGGGTGTCTCTCTTCTCCCTCCATCCATGGACCAAAAGATCCATCATCTGCAGGCTGCAGAACCTTCTTCACATGGAGGTTCCCACACCAGGCTACCTGTTGAGACTGCAAAATAAGGTGACACAAGTGACAAAACCCCCCTCTGAGCTGCTCTGGGTTTGAACACCGGTGCTCGTTCTTTTGGGAAAGTCGATGCTTTAGGCAGAGCTTTTCTACAAGCTTTTACACCACCCGTGTATACATTATCCCTCCAAATTGCCTCCAAGCTGACAGTCTGGCGGGTGCATTAACGACTTTCCTACCAAAGGGGCAAGGCAGATGAATACACATTTTTAAACTGCCGGAGCGGAATATTTCAGAACAGTCTTTTCTGCAAATCTTTGGCTTAGATCTCGAGTCGGGGAACAAGCCCATCAGCAACAGCTCGAGTCCACCCCAACACCTTGATTGATAAACACGCCCTGTTTACACTCTGCACGCTAGTTTCTGTCAGGGCTAATTTATCTGAAAGTCTTAACCTGCACCTTACAAATTCAGGAGCGTTTTCATAATGAAGGCTGCTGAAATAAATCACTCCCTGCAAAGAATATTCCAAGAAGTCACTAAAAGTCTCCTCGCCGCATGGATCCCGGTGTACGAGGAGCTGTGACACCCAGACAGACAGACAGACACATTAACCTCCTTGAAATCCACAGGATCTAAGCCTTTTAAGTGCTGCTGCCTGCAATTCTTCCATAAAAAAAAAAAAAAAAAAGAGGTATATAGCATTAAAGCTCTCTATCACAAGTGGCTTTAATATTGAAAGCCTTCCACCGTCGACGGAGAAAGTGGAGAGTGGGGGGGAGCAGGAGGAGAGGAGACATCTCTCCTGGATGTATTTGTATTATTAGGCTCAGATTATTATTATTTTTACTGCAGGCTCCCCTTCTGTTTGCGAGGGAAGGAGGTTTTTTTTTTGTCTCCAGCATTTCTCAGGGCACACGCTACGGACCTCGGCGGAACACGGGGCTCTATTAAAGCCGCCGCTCGATAGTTTGGTGATATTCAGACAATATTGAAACATTCCCAAATGAACTTTGCGGGGAGACATTTTCATTCGCTGCCTCCCTCCTCATGCATATTAACAAATGGTATGCAAGGCCTCATTTAATTCACTGATTTTACATTCGGATCACTTTCTCTTTTACAGCTATTTTTACCGGGCTTCATTAATCTTTGTTGAATACAATGGCATACATCTTTAATGCGGCCGCTGTCAAGTCATATTTCAGTAAGAGCTGCAAACTGAATGACAGCAAGCAATATTAATAAATTTAACATAGACTATATCAATTTTTAACAGAATGAATGTGGAAAGCTAAATGTATTATTTTTCGTTTAAATCATAGGGTTTATCACCGGTTAAGTAGCAGAGATTTCGGGAAACTTGTGACGTGCCGTACAAATAGATTTACATCTCATTAATAAGTAAATTAGGCAAATGCCTTTCAAGTTCAGACAAGTACATAAGTGTAATCTCCATATTAAAGGAGTAGTCTTTGATAAACCACTGAGGAATTGCAGCAGCCAACTATGTGACATGTTGCCAGTGCCTGAACTCTTCCACATTCCCACCTTTAATTACACTGGTTCATTACTAAAGAGATAAGTGTCTCTCCAGTTAAGATTCTATAAATGAGCAGCATGCGGGATCCTCCCAAATCATTTTTGCAGAAACCATGAAAAGGTGGTAACAGTTATGAAAAAACGAATTATCACCTGCTCTCTTTCTTCCTTCCCTGTAATAACATTAAAATATTAAGATGAATTCCTTTTAAATCTCGGGGAGAAATTGTCCATTAAGAGATGCTATTTTGTTTAAGAAAGAAAGAAGCGTTGGGAAGAGAAAAGGAAAAGAAAAAAAGGAAAGAGAAAACTCTTCTGATTTTTTTTTAATTTCCCTTCATAAATCCCAACAGAGATAATTTGCTGTAAAATTTAAACCCAGTGAGAACTTGTCTGTCTGTGTTAAATAAAAAAGTTACGGTTGGTAGGAGACATGTTTTTGCAGTAGCTTTAGCGATTATAGGAAATTACATGCAAAGCCAGAGTTCTGATCCTAAGTTAATTTATAATTGGAAAAAACTTATTAATTAGCTATGTCATTCTAATTAAGAATTAGAGGAGTGTGCATTAGAAAGTCAGTCAATATCCAGCTGACAGAATTAAAAAAACCCCACCGAAGTCTGCAAGCTCCGTAGCTCTGTCCACCACCTCCCCTGTCATCTTTTGAAGGATTTTGCCGATGCCTCACAGAAATGAGACGGTTAAATACAGATATCAAAGGCAATAAATTGGGAATTTTGTCGTGCTGGAAAGGAAAGCCCTAAACTGAGCTGCCAGAAGGGTTTCCAGGGCACCTCTTGGACCTTTCAGGGGAGCTGGTGTCCAGAGGACTCTGTCCTCCCCAAGCCAGGAGACGCAGGACGTGCATCAGTCCCCATCAACACACACTTTCCCATACCCAGACAATCCATCTTCCTACCAAAACCACCCCAAATATTCATGAATAAAGACAAAGGAACTAACTCTGAGGCCCTGTGGTGGTCGCATGGGGAAGGGCTACAAATTTTGCCAATACAGTTGTGGATAAGCAGCGTGCGGGGACGTTTGCCTACATATATATTTCCCAGGCCACCAGCCTCAGTCCTCTTGGCACCTTCCCCCTTTAGGCCCTTTTTCTGAGATGATTATAATTCATTCTTTAAGAAACACCCCAAGTGTAAATATTTTTTGTTAATGTTTTTCCCTCTCCAGTGTGCTAGAATTTTAAAGAGCGCTTTAATATGAAATTAGATAGAAAGTTTGGGTCTTTTTGGAATTAAAATTAACATGCGTGTTACTGATGCAGGCTTCACAGGTTTAAAATGCACTTTTATTTAGGCAAATATTGAAAAGGGAGGCAAACGGACTCGACCAAATGTGAAACACAGCCTGGGTGAAAATTAAACCAGTTTCTTTGCATTGAGAGTTGGCAAGGCTGGGAACACAAAAGAAGAAGTAAAACTATAAAAGCTAATGTCTCAGATAATTGCACCCTCTAAAAAAATAAAAACCAAAATAAAATAAAATGATTAAAATAATCTGACCTAAGCCTTCCACATTCAGATGGACCATTTTCCATCTTGTGCTTTTGCTTTCAATTAAAGTAGGGGAAAAAAAAAAAAGCTGGAGTGCTCAGTGATGGAATTCAGTTTACTTATTTGAATACCAAAAGATGACCCACTCCTAATGATATAAAAAATCTTTTGCATTAGCAAATTTCTACTCTGTATTTGTTTTGCTAGCACAACACAATATTCACTTAATATGCTACTAGTATCTTATCAAGTTAATGATCTGTTGTATGTATGGAGTAAGCTTGTTACTCATTTTAAATTAGATGCAAAAGCACCACTCTATGGAAATTTGAATACTTGGGATTTTTATGAAATTATAGGACTTTCATGCTTTAACAGTCTATAGGCAGCCTTAATAAAATAGCAATAGTTAGCTTTGTTAATGTGACACTACAGATACAGATTCTATCCTGATTTAATTGATCTAAAAATCAAACTGTTGTAGAGATCTCTCAATTTTCAGGTCCTCTAGCTCAAAATTTAAAGATTACTTTATGTAATATACCCAAGGCGTTGGATTTTGAAGCAACTAATAGAGGGTACCCCTGCTCTGGGCTGTCCAAGTAGACTGATGCCAACTGCTCTCGACATTTGCTCCCAAGGCGGGTATTTGCATATTTCCAGGAAAAAAACATTTCTCAGGCAAAGTGTTTAAGCTTGTGGAAAAAGGTAAATATGAGTGGAATTAAATCCTACATTTATTTAGCACCCTTCAGCAGGCCTATACCTGGTCCTTGCTGCAGTTCTTCTGAGAGCCTCCTCCATATGCATGCGACAGAGCACCACCTAATTAATGGTAGTCTGGAGCCTCAAGATGTAGTATTTCTTATCAGTTTAGGAAGAGCAGACAGATGCAGGAAATACGGTGTCACGCTCCTCAGAAGAATTCTCCTTTGTGCAATTTGTTCACTTTATCCTGGACAGAAAAGGAAGGCAGTATATCCAACTTAGGGAAGAGCTCGGGCTTTGCATGCTCAGAACACCAAGCATCACCCACCTGCTCCACCTCACCCAACACGGCTGTCCCACCAAGAACATCAGCTTCATGCATCTCCCCGAGCATTGAAGGTGGCATTTGAGCCCCAGTGGAATAGGAATAAACCATCCCTCTGGTGTCCACATCCCTCATGTGGTCCCAGGAAGGTCAGACCCACATAAGGGTTGACCCCAAGGTTGGATCTTCGCTGGTAATTTCGCCAGAGCAAGGTGAAGAAGGCTTGGGTCCCCACCAGCCAAAAGCAGCAGTGCTTCACCAGTGTGGCCTCTGAGCATTACTCCAGATGATCTAACAAGAAAGTCAGTCCTTGTACATCCAAAATCCAGTACAAATCAATATACACGTTTCATCTACCTACTTGCTTTTTGCTTGTGGCTCCAGCGTAACCCAAATTCATCTGATTTTCCTCTGGAGTCTCCTTCGCTGATGTGACCCAACGTGCCCAGGAAGGGATCTCCCACCTGGCAGACCCCACATGCCCTCAGACATGACTTTCTGCCCATTTGCTTGTTCTAGTTGAGACATTTGGGGTTGACTTCACGAGGAGCTGCAAATTTCTCCTGCATGCGGGGAATGCAGGTAGCAGGGATGGTTGGGAAAATGTCAAGACAGAGATGTGTGATGGCCTGAGCTCCATGGGGATGGTTTCCACCTCCTTTTGGAGCACTCCAGAGGGCCATTTCTCAGGCTGGAGTGCCACACATGATAGATCTGCAGTGGCAGTGGCATGTTTCGGGTCTCCCCACTCTGTTTTCATGTGTGGGTAAAAGGAAGCCACTGCCTGGCATGACCCTCTGGGGACGTGAGGAGATGATGCCGATCTCGACAGAAGGAAAGGGCTGTGAATGATTGTGTTTGCAATCATCTCAGGGAAAAAAGATCCCCCTCATCTCCTTTTTCATCATTTACAGATGCTTTATGCTCAGTTTCAAAAGACTGGCTAGGGATTACTCCATCTTCTCTTCAGCCAGACTGAAGTTTAGATGTGCGGCTATTTGAGGGAGGGAAAAATGGAGAAAACACTAAGTTTTGTTCATAAGTGACTACCCAAGAACTGGTCAAAGCTTCTGTGCTTGCTGAAGATGTTTTCTCCTTAAAAAGACACTGTAAAGAGAGGTACAGGATGTGTTGCAGGTGCTGCACACCCCACGTTACCTCCTGATGCTTCAGCACTGGTGTGTTTGCATTGTCCCTCAACAATCCCTGGAAACAGGCCTCACCAGCACCAATTAATTAAACCCTCTCATTACACAGATGAATTCGACTGGCCCCAATCAATAGCATTAATGAAATGTCATTCACTCAAAAGCCACCCCTTAAGCAAAGCACGCTGGTGATGCTGTCACATTGTCGAGGGGGCACCAAGCTTGCCACGTGCTTCTGGGGGTTGTGCTGGAGCCACAGCTCAGATGGTGTCATGGTGGGGACAGGTAGAGCACCACCAGATGGGCAGAACATCATTGAATGGGCAGAGCTTTGCTGGATGGGTAGAGCATCTTTGGATGGGCAGAGCATCATTGGGTGGGCAGAACATCACTGGATGGGCAGAGCATCATCGGGTGGGCAGAACATCACTGGATGGGCAGAGCATCTTCGGATGGGCAGAACATTGCTGGATGGACAGAGCATCGTCAGATGGGCAGAGCATCACTGGGCAGGCAGAACATATCTGCACCACCACCACTTTGATGCTGCAGAAGCCCAAACTTTGGCTGTGCTCCCTTTTTCAGAATGCAACTATGTAAAGGTCACAGAGGAGGAGATGAAACCAGGAGTTGTAATAAGGAAGGAGAAATAAAAAATAATGACAGAAATAAATTGTCATAAGAGGGGATACAGTTATGATTTATTGTGATATTCTACAAATTTGGAGGTGATTAAAAGCCACCTAAAATTCACATTAACAAGTCACATAAAAATGGAATTAAACTAGTGGGCATAATGTGGCAGGGTATAAAGAAAAATCATGACAGAAATAAATTGACAGAAGAATGATACTATTCAAGTTTTACTCTGTCGCGTCACACTGACAGGAGACTAGTATTTTAATTTCAGAGTTGTGGTTGAGTTTTTGGAGTTCATTAAAGGCCCACATTAAGAATCTCATAAAAGTGAGAAGAAATTAGTGACCATAATGTGGCAGAGGAAATAAAGAAACAATAATGACAGAAATAAATTGACAGAAGAATGATACACTTAATGTTTCACTCTGACACCCTCTATTAATAGGCCGCTGCAAGCTGGAGCAAATGTCATTCATATTTTAGCCAAAGTATACCACTAATTAGGCTGGCTTTCTGCACTGGAATTAAATTTGAGATCCCTCACCTTTAGAGTGGGATCATTTGAATTCGAAAGAAAAGAGCTGGTGACAGAAAAAAAAACTTTCTGCTCGGGCTCTTCTAATGAGATAAAATTCCCCCTTCTCCCCATTTCCTAGCTATAATTGCTGATTATGTTGTTACACAGGAGCGGCTCTCCGCTCTCTCCTCCCCATCATTATGATTTAGTCTGGCATATCGGGGTGCTTCAAACACGGGCTGAAGTGGTTTGAGTCTAATTTAGCACTCATTTAGGCCGCAGGTACCGACGAAGGTAAACACCGCATTGTTATAATTAATTACCCCTTAGGCCTAGCCAGGCCAGCTCTGTTTCAGCTGACCCTTATAATAATAAGGCTTAGGGGCATATTGTATTTCTTTTGACAGATTAATTAGAAATTCAGCCGTGGAGGTACAAAGCAACTCTGTCATGAATATTTAAATGGACTGACACAAAAAATCATGAAAGGGCTGCTGAACTACATGACAGACAGGGGATATTAGCCAAGTGATTCTAATCAATAATCTCTTGATCTCTTACATATTAATACACTGCCTGCTGTTATTAAGCTCCATAATAAGGAAGGGGAGAGAAAGTTAGTGTAGCTCTGCTGTAGGGCTCGCCGGGCCCCCAGTGTATACACTAACTGACGGAGAAAATGCACAGAGGAGCCGAGCCTCAGCCTCTTCAATCTCATCCAATCTTAAGGAATGGCAGCTCTGAGCATCGCCGGCCGGATAATTATTGGCCCTGACAAGGTGAAGGCGTTTGCAGGCAAATGAGATGGGAAGTAGGATAAGTCCCCAGACCACCCAGCGCAGGGCACGCTCAAAACCAACCGCGCGCCGCCGCCCGGGCTTGTATTTGCTTTAGCAGGGGAAATATGGGAATCACAAGCGCTTTTGAGTCGTGTTGAAGGGTCAGTGACAGTCGAACACCGGGAGCTTGCTTGTTCCTGTTGTTAATGTTAACTTTAACACCAAGTCAACCGGATTTACCCCCGGTCCCTTTGCTCATCTCCTATAACATCAAGGCCACCGAGTGAATTAAGCAGCGTAGTAGAGCTGAATATCATCTAAATTCATTACAGCCGGTGCCTCCCTGTCAATGGGGGAGGAAGCTCCGCCGACGTGCCGCCGCTGCCACGGCACCAAAGGCTTTTCTTTGTGCTGCACGAGGCTCCGGGGTTGGGGAGAGAGTTAGGATAAAGGGGGTTAGTGTAATGAGAACTGTAAGTATCCGCAGAGCTAATATGTTCTGTTATCTCCGGAAAAAAAATTTAAAAAATAAAAAATGATCCCTACAATGCACTCGTGTGGTGAGAGAGAAAGGGCTCAGCTGGAAAGGGAACTGGACTGGCTCCAGTATCTGGCTAAACAACTTAAAAAAAAAGAAAAAAAAAGATTAAATGACAGGAGCGGGGAGTGATTATTAACATATTTAAATCGCATGCACACAATGTTCAGACGGGATTATGGGGACGATGTCAGCTTTCTAAAAAATTATTCCGCAGCCAAAATATTTGGTATACTTTTTTTGCTCCCTTTTTTTACTTCGTTTTGATTAGAAGTGCACCCTCACCGATGGTCCCCAACCCATCCACATGCTGCAGGTGGAGCAGCCTGGCCGGGGCCAGGAGAAGAAAATTGGGGTTTCAGAGCTGGATTTGCCTCGTCACAGAAAACCCCACCAAGGTTGCAATTTGCCTAATTTTCTGCTGAATAGAGGAGAGATTTGGAGGACACGTCTCTGTGTACAGAACATATTCGATGCCACCTGACTCCCATGGCCTTAGTGTCCCACTTCTAACAAGGTAGTGATATCACAAACCTCTTAGCCCCTCATAACACATCCCATACTTCTACCCTTATTTTATTCTGATCAGGAGTCTCTAAGCTACCTACAAGAAAAAGAAAAAAAGCAGATTGAAGTGAAAAACCAGTGGGAGCAGCTAAATGAGCAACCCCAAAAGATCTAAGACCCCAGTGGCACCAGAAGGCATGAAATCCCTCCTGATCAGGTGGGAACCCTCCTGGAATTGAGGACAGCTCTGTAAGGGTTCCTTGGATCTGTCTCGCCTGCAGGTGCTGCAAAAGGGACTTCAAATGTTTGCAGGAGGACAAGGTTCAGGTTCAGGGTAGAAGGGAATCGTGCCCAGCTGCCTAGCAAGCTGTGACAAGATGTTGTTTCATGTTGTGATTGCACATTGAGCGGCTTCCTAAACACTGCTTCAAAAATTTGTGGGCGCAGTGCCATCGTAGTGTGAGCAAAAAAAGCCCTGTCCCATTTGCAGACCTCATCTGGTGAAGGTTTTGCTGCTCTGAGTCAACTCAGCCAATGCTTTGGGTTTTGCTGGAGCACTAAGTTAAAAATACATAAATCTTAAAAGTACATTTACACTTTAAAAAAAAAAAAAGCCCAACCCTACCCTGCGTTTATCAACACTTATATTTGCAGGTCACACTTTACTTGCACTTATAAGTTTAAGTCTAACCCTTCTCATTACTTCAATGCTGCGCTTCAACCTCTAATGCATATTTAAGTGGTAGTATTAAAAAACTGTGTGTCAACTGCCATTGATGTGCGATGTAGGGCAGTGACCCCTTGAACGCATTATCATGTCATTGGACCCATTAAATGCAGCCATTTCTGTTGCTCTTAATTGGGTTGTGCAGCGTGTAGCAGTTGCAAGTGGCTGCAGTTTATGCCATGAATTATAATAACAATAATATGGGTTAGTGCTGCAGAGATCTATAGGGGTACCCAATGTGTGGAGCATCACGTCTATTTGACTTGTCACCCCTCCCCTTTAAAAGTAATAGGTGTTTAATTTATGAGATCAAAAGCAGCTTGTGGTCACTACTCTGCCTTTTAATTAAACAGAGAATCATAGAATCATTGAATCATCGAATCATGGAACATAGAATGGTTTGGGTTGGAAGGGACCTCCAAGGTCATCTAGTCCAACCCACCCTACAATAATAGGAACACCTCTAACTAGGTCAGGTTGCTCAAAACCCCATCAAGCTCCTTTCAAAGCAATGTTGCTGGGCTGGTTCTCCTCATGAAATCATGCACTATTCCCTATAAATCAATTTTTTAAAGTATCTGGCCCTAAAAAAGAAACTCGATACATCCTATCTGCTTTTGGTAGGAAACTGCAACTTCTCTCCCCCCCTTTTTTTTTTCCTTTTAAAAAATTGGATGTCAGAATTCATTTGGACTAAGGCCAGGGTATTTTACGGCAAGTTCCAGCAGCTGAAAATATTTGCATCTGATTTATAAAGTTTTGCAAATGGATGTAAATGGGAGGCAGGGCCTAACGATGGTGGCACTGCCTGCCATGCTGTTACCGTTAGAGGCTGGCCCACACCAAGTCCATGGCATAGAAGTGGCCTCAACTTTGGATCTCCAGTTGTGTTTCCATGGGCCAAATCAAAGCTCTAACGCTCCTGAAGGTTGCTGGAGCTGGCTGAAAATTTTATAGCCAGGATCCATTTCCAATAATTAGTACTGTTGTCTTTAAATATCAATGGAAGTCATGATGCTTTATCATTTGCAGCTGGACATGCATGAGTAGCCTTCTTGCTGGTCCGGTGCTCCCAAAGAACAGATAATTAAGAACAAGGAAAACAGACTCCAAGCAAATGCCAAATTAAATGTCCAAAATGCAAAACGTGTAGTAATTGCACTAGTAACAGTGGTGATGACAGCAACAATCATTTCTAGCCTTGCAGTTTTGTTTATAAAAATGTTAGTAAAAGGTGCGGAGCTGGAAACAAATAACTTTACCTCAGCCTTTTTATTGCAAAAACATAATAAAGTGCGAGCCAAGAAGCAAATTCATTGCAAGTCATATTAAAGGTTTTGGACTGAAGTGAGGCTGTTACAAACTACATCTGTAAAAATTGTGTAATTATTATGGGTGGGTAAAATCTGGCAAGAGTTATTTTCTTAAGTAAAGCGTAAAAGAGAACAGATGTGCTGTAACTGACACATTTATTTTTTGCCAGTTTCACTCATGCTGGACAAAAAAAAAGTTGATCTCATTTATCGTATTATTCAATGGCTTTCAAATTAGAGAGGCAGCGGTGACTTTTTTCACTGTCCCCATTTTAGTGCCTGAGAAAAGAAGGGGGGTGGGGAAGGTTGTCTCACAGAAAGAAAATTAATTTGTTTTATTGGGCACTGAAAACCCAAGTCTTTTGTCAAACAGAGAAGAAAACATATATTTGGAGGGAGAGCTAGGTCACTAGTTAAATGTCAAGGTCTGCTAAAATCAAAAGGTAGGAGGGGTGGGTGACAATGAAATCTAAGTAGAAAACCATAAATGTAAAGAAACACCACGATTTCTGGGCTGGGGTGGAATGAGAAAAATGGCCCAAGACAAAGATAGGCAGCCTGTGTCTGGAAGTAATTACGGCCAAGTGAAGACAACTGAATTCCATATTACTTTGGTGGATGTCTGTAAAGGCAGTTTGGGGAGGTATTTTGGTAAGGTTTACTTTTTGGAGCTTAGCAACATAAATTTGTTGTCACTGAACTATTAAATAAAATAGACACATGTTGGCAAAGAGCGCGCAGCCGAGGGATGGAACTGATTAAGGGACAGCCTATGAAATAATAGCTTAAATGGGCCCACTGCAGGATTTTAATATCCCATGACAACACTCAATTGTCAAATTCTGCTGGAGTGTCCAGGATGCTACTAAAATTAAGCCAGAAATTCCTCGATTTATTCTATTTTTTTTACAGCTAAGCACAGGAAATGCCAGTAAGCTGTGAGAATCGGAGCGAGAAACAAGAAACTGGGAAGAAAAGAGGATGGTCTACAATTTTATGAGATTTCTGCCATTAAATCTATAACAAATGTCTTTCACCTACACACGATAAAGAGGCAATGTGGGATTTTAATTGGACTTTTGGCTTTTCTTCATTTGATTTAAACCTAGGTAGAATTTCAAACAATAACACTGGAACACCTGGTTAACACGTTAGATGATATGTATAGTTGTAAATTGTGGTTTTAATAGGTGCTCACTGGGGGATTGCAAAGGGTCCCATTGTTCGGCTTGGCAGATATTAAAAAAAGTTCATGAACTACTGGGATTTAAAACCCACTCGCATGATTTTAATATTACCCCAGTAATGTAATTTGATAATTTGACCAAACTTGCGGCCAATTTGTGGACAGAGAATCCAACGGTCACGTTACGTGATTAAACTACCCTGATATGGGACTAAGCATAAAACCCCTTTTAATTTATTGCAACAGGCCAAGCTGGGGAACAGCAACAGTTACTGAAATCTGATAATCATCATATTACATAGGCATAATCAAAGAAATGCACAGAGGAAGTCTGCTCCAAGAAGAAACACAACCCACAAATACTCTATGAATTTCTCCACTGCAAGAATGATGTAGGATAAACCTTTATGGCAAGGAAGCCTCCTCTTCCTTCCCAGCTCAAGAATAAGGACCCATCAGGCTTAAAAGAGACCAGTCACTTGGAATTATTTATTTTTTTCAGGTTTTGAAGAAGCTTAGGGCCATTTGTGCCATCTGAGTTTACATTCTGGCCTCCTGCATAGTCAATGGAGGAAAGAGAGGGCTGCCAAACAGGGACACTAATGGAGGTAGTTTGGAGCAGAAGTGCACATTTGAAGGAAATCACCCAGTCATTCCCACTTACTGCACTGAGTTTCAAATTGCAGAGAGGTTCTGGAGAGCTTGAGCTGGAGACAACCTGCCTGAGCCCCTGGGACCTGACTGGCTGGCTGATCCTATAGCTCTACCCTCCCTGAAAGGTTGATGAGGTCAGGGTTGTGTCCAAGGCTTGGGCTGTCCCCAGAGGGCTGCAGACTGGGGCTGAAGGCACCTGGTGAAAGGGAGAGCTCAGGGAGAGGGACCACTGGCAGTGGTGGTGGCAGGGGTGGTCCATCAGCAGTGCAGCCCCAAAGTAGGCAATGTGCTGATGGTTCCTCAGCCCCAGCTGCCTTCCCCTAAAGACCTCGTCCTGCTACCCCCAGCTTGCTGGCCCCGAGCCTCTTGTACTCCACTGCCTCTGAACTTGCCTCTGCTACCAATTTAGACATGAAAGTTGGCAAACTGAACAGGCTGTGAATATTTCCCCCCTCCCTTTCAGAGCTGATGCTGAAGAGACCTTGGTGATAGTTTTAAAATCTCAGAGCTCTGTTTTGTTTTTTCTTTGTTGGTGTTTTTTGTTAGTTTGTTTGGTTTTGTTTGTTTGTTTGTTTGTTTATTTTTTCCCTGGAGTATTTTGTCCTTCCATGCACAGCAGCAAAGTTTTCCTCTGCTTTTCCCTCGCCTGGTTGTCAGCCCATGTGCTTCCAGCTCCACCTGCCTCATTCCCTTTGTTGTATCTCTGCTTTAATTTTATCAGAGATTTGTCCTTAGTTCCTATGCATCTTCGCTGAGTTTCTTGGGCGAGTTAAAATAAAAACCTCAACCCAAAAACTTTCCCCAGGTCTCCTTTCCTCTTCATGCTCCTGCTGCAATCACACACCTTGTTTTCCTCTTCCACTTCCATGCTTAGAAATCTTTCATAGATAACAAGCCCTCCCCCAGGCCCTGATTCAGCAGAGCACTTAAGCATGTGCTTAACTTTAAATACCTTTGTAAAAGCTTTTGCTGAATCAGGATCTTTGCCTTTCTCCTCATCTAACTGCTGTTCTCCCATGGTTATTTCAGTATTTGCTTACAGGAAAATCTGAGCACGGAGTTCATGGATGATGTCAGCAGGTTTTTCTGCCCCATCCAGCTGAAGTATTTAGATGCTCTCAGCACAAGAGCGAGGCAAAGGGTGTGCAGCAGGTAACTCGATGCCCATCAGGTTCCATACTCTGTTTTTCTCTCTTAAAAAGTTCTGAATGCTGCTACTATTGAGCCAATTCCAGCAATGACTCGTAGTGGGAAGGATGACAAAGCTCCCAGGGTAAACTGGCATTTAAAAACGTGTGGTGTTGCATTTCAGTTTCCATGAAAATTCAGAGCTAAATACCAGCCACATTCAACCACTTGGTTTTCACCAATTTAGTCCAAATAGCTGAGTGATTGCCACGCAGCCACAGAGATTTTTTGGTTTTTTCCCCTAATAACTGCTAAGTGCAGCTGTTTTAAAAAGAGTGGTTATTGTCTTTAATAAACTGTTGATACATAAATGTTTAATTCCCTTTGCCAGGAGGCAGCAGGGTGATGAGTCTGTAATTCATTTTAGAAGATATCATGGACCCGTGCAAATATGACTGTAATTATTCACTGCAACTGGAGTCAGCTGTAGTCCATACCAATCATGCCAGCCACTTCAGTTGGAATATTTTTTGGAATATTCTGCTTAAATACGTCACCTTCTACTTTCAAACTACAACTGCATAAGTTTTGAGCTGCAAGAGGAGATTTATAGAGTCTTCCTCCCTCCTTCAGGTGAGCAAGAGGGGGTCTGGTCTTGTGAGGAGGGGTTCCTGGGGGTTTTCTGATGGCTGGTGGAGTATTTGGAAGCCAAACTTGTAAGAAAAATGATGCAATGAAATGTAGATGGAGAGACATGACACTCCACTAGGCTGACCTCCCATAATCATCACCAACTGTGCCAAGTGATGCAAAAGGGCTGTAAAATTTAATGCAGGAGAAAACAGGAGTATTGTACATAGAACTTCATTCCTGCTTCACTGTGCAAGGATTTAGAGCTTCTCACTCTCCATGTAGCATCTTTCCTTTCTCTGTTCTAAAGGACTAAAGGATTCAAAGGCAACTGAGGCTGGAGAAGTCTTGGCCATAAACTTTGAGGTCTGGGAGCAAAGCTGGTAGAAGGAGGAGCTCGTATGTAGATCTCTGTGATCACACCTCAACAAGCTGGACAGTACAGGGCAAGCACAAAGAACCCAAATGATACTTGATGGATTTTTCTTTTTTTTTCTCCAATAAACATTTTGTGCATTAAGGGACAGAACAATTTATTTTTCCCCTGCAGTGGCTTGATGAGTTGTGAATTATTTTTGAAGTTTTTCCTTCTTTTCCTGGCTCAGATAGGAGAGGAAGCTGATGTTTTCTAAAGGGTCATGTCATACAAAAAAGAGAACAAACAAACACCCTCTTATAGGATGCAACCTGTCTGGGTTGAATATACATTTGAGGGTAAATTGTAAAAACATATTAAAATCTCTCTGCAAGTCCCATGATTGCTTTGACGTGTAACATGAACTGCCCAACTGGTGATGGTGAGGCTGTGAGTGTTTGGGATTCATTAAACCACTGTTATCAAAATATGGTGTAACTTTACCTCTTTTTCTTTCCAGTCTAAAGCTTTTTAGGGACTAGAAAGTATTTCCTTTATTTTGAAAATCACTTAACATGTTACAGATTTAATTAGAAGTAAATAATAATTATTAGAAGAAAGCAATCTCTCCCAAATGCTGGGGAAGTTTGGGATTAGGCTGAAATGTACCATCTAAGACCATAGACCCTTCTCCAGCACTGAGCTTTGAACTGAAGTGTAGAAAAATATACAAATGTCTCCTTATATGCTGAAGGCTCAACACTGACCTAATGACTCCATGGCAAGCCAGAGTCATCCCAATAGACTCATATGAATTAGTCTGTGTTTATATGGATGTGAGGACATCTGTCCTGGTGAGCCCACTCTGGAGTATTGGGTCCAGTTCTGGGCTCACCAGGTCAAGAGGGACAAGGAACTACTGGAGAGAGTCCAGTGGAGGCTGTAAAGATGCTGGTGGGACCAAAGCATCTCTGTGCCCAGGAAAGGCTGAGAGCCCTGGGGCTGCTGAGCTGCACAAGAGAAGCCTCAGAGGGGATCTGATCAATGCTGATCAAGAGCTAAAGGGAGGGGGGCAAGAGGCTGGGGCCAGACTCTTGTCAGTGGTGTCCCCAGTAGCTTCATGAACTTACTGAGAAAAAGCTTGTGCAAAGATCTCATCTGCTAGAAACAGGAGTGGAAGGATCAAAACAATTAATTTTAACGAAGCTATCACTTCCAGTTTACACCAAAACAATACAGAGAAAACTCTGATCCTCTAAGAGATCCAGGCCAAATTAATCTCAAAGCAGATCCAACCTAACATGGTGCTGGAGTCCCGATGGCCTCCTGAGCCCCCTGGAGAACACCGGCAGCCCCACAAATGTCCATTTCTCCAGCTTCCCCATTGCTAATGCACGCAGTGGCAGCGCTGGAAGACAGCAGGGTCTCTGAAGGCCCAGCCTGAAATCTTTAGCAAACCCCATGTGTCTTTCATTCATTTCAATAGGAAATGTCGTGGGACTCGTGAGATTCCATTCAGGTTTTTTTCTCCCAGCCGTTGTAGGAAACGTGTCTGATTAAACACCACAATGTGTGCTCTGGAAAGAAAGTTTCCCTCTTTGCAGCAACGTTTAGAGAAGAGACTTAATTGGGGTATTCCTTATTGGGGGCAATATTGGGTTATATTTTATGCCTGGTGAAAAGGGACACGCTGTAAAGTCATGTAAACATTGTGTGTTTAGCTCGTGTACACCAGTAAATAGCAGCTGAACGAGTGCTATTAAATGTTCAATTTAAACACATACCCAGCTACCTCTCCTCCTCTAAATCAACAGTTTCCCTCCAGAGTGATGTCAATAGACTGCTGCACATGGTACTTTCTTTTCTTTTTTTTTTTTTTTTTTTTTT
>VYZX01011735.1:293374-303374 GCA_013401335.1 Brachypteracias leptosomus
TTCATTTTAATGTGGATATTGCCTTTTCACCTGGGAGCGGGGCTCTATTGAAATTCTAATGGGAGAGTGTATTCTTTAACATGAGAATACTGAGGGCCTACGAAGATGAGGAGCAGAATGAGAGATGGAGCATTAACTGGTTTTCCCCCCTCCAGAAGAGGGGCCTATGTGGGTCAGGCTTGCAGGGTTTTTCCTTTCCCATATATGCCTCCAGTTTCATAGCAACAATCATTTTAAACTTTATATTCAGGGGAGGAAAAAAAGAGGAATCGGAATGCACCTGAATTACTGTACTGTACGAGGGAATTTAATTAAGAATATACACATTAGAATTTCAGTGGGAGCGCCTATTTAATGTTACTTTATTAAGCCTTCTATCAAACCCTTTTTTATGTATATCAGTTGATATACAATTAATCTGCTCTCTTGTGAGAAAAAAATAGCACCTGAGGTGGATGAAAAGTGTCAGATTATAATAATTATAAGCAGCTGTTCACTTGGAATCACCTCTGGCCTACATGGGGGATGCTGTGAGCTACCACTTCTCACCACAGACCACCTCATTAGACTTGACCTTCCCAGCTGGGTATTTCATTTGTGTTTTTTTAATGGGTTTGTATACTGCAAATCGCAGCCCCCCTCGCCAAGCCTGGCTCTTTGTTGCTGTAACAAAAGGGAGCAAACACAACTTTAAAAAAAAATAAATAATGTTGCTACTGTATGATGGTGCAAGGCTGGTGGTGGGGTAGGTGACACCCAGTATGGGACTGGGAATGAAGGGCACATAACCCTCTTGCTTGGGGTAAATGTATTTTTTACCTTTCAAGCAGTTTTGCTCAGTCTCCAAGCCTTAAAAAAGAAATTTTGGGCAATTCTTCTCAGTGCTGCTTGTCCTAAACTCCAGCATCAACCATCACATGGAGAATCGTATCCATGGCAGAGAGCATCTCACTCCCAAGCAGCGAGGGATAAAATCCTCATGGATCAAACTGGGGAGGAACTTGAGAGAAATTTTATCTGTGCATAAGTTTGCACGTGTTTGCACGTGTGAATGTATATGGAGATGCAGCAGCCTCACAGATGAGCCTCACCCCCCGTATATATATGTGCACATGTACATATAAAATTAAGAGATTAAAAAAGCTTCTGAACAATATATCTGGTTTCTTTTCCCCTTCCATTTATGTTTGTAATAAACTCACTCTCATACAATTAGCCTCAATTGTTTTTATATCTTCTGAGGCAATAATATAGGCAGCCTGGGGAATACAGTAGTAATCCGTATACCTGTGTTCATTTACCCAAATCACTATGGTTACAGCCAGGGCAAATTGTTTACTGTGAGAATCTTTGGAGCCCCTTTCCAGATACTAATGACCTTTCTGTTCATCCAATAACATCACAAACCGGGGAGGCTGCCCACACCATTAAAGCCAATTGCCTCTCAAGTTACTGAGGGAGTTGTGCTTTTCCTCATTTATTTTCTCTCATCTGATGTAACTCACATGCCACTTTCTTGTCTTTAAAGAAGGGGAAAAACTGTGGATTATTGATTTGCTTCTGAACAGAAGACCAACCTAAAAGCCCCAATGAATTGTCACTCATTATTGAAATTACTGAACACTAATTAAACTGGCAGCTCAAATCCCAGCAGGCCACACTCATCTGAAGCTGAAATTCAGACACTTGGACAGTGGAAGAGAGAAAGCGTTAGCAACCACCAGGATTGTAATAAGCTTTGCATTAATTTTTGTTTCTTAAAGGCACATGCAAGGTTTGTCTCTGAGCAGGCAACACGCTACCTGGGCTGAGGTTAGGCTTGCAAGGTGTTTTTCCTGGTTCCCTTCCATTTCAAATGGGAATCCTGTGGTTCACAGCCAGTGCTCCCCTTCAAACCCCAGCTCAGCACTGGAATAATGCAAAGACTGATGCTGGTGATGCTGGAGGAGGAAAGGGTTTTAGCATTTAAATCTGCTGGCTGGGAGGAAACTGAGTCAGAAAACACCCAGAGCCTGTGCTGCTGCCCGAGCTTCTTGAGCAATAATAAATGCTGAAGATCATCTAGAATTCATAGAGCCCAATTTATACAAAAACATCTTTGGCCCATTTTCACAGGATGTGCAAACTGCCTATAAATTATGCATGCCCATGGTTAATCAACCTCAATTTTTTTCTTTTTTTTCTTCCCTTGCCTGAGAAGTAACCCTTCATTTGTTCAACTTCAAAGAGGGCAGAACGAGCCAAGAGAGGACTGGGCTAAATATTCCATTTGCACTCTATTTATGAACAGGACTTTATGGGGAAGCTGCTGGTAGCAAGGGGAGTGAAGGAGACACTCGCAGACTCTCCCATAGGTCCCTCACAGTTTTATAGCCCATACTATATAATACTCAAAGGAGAAGGGGAAAAAAAACAACCACAGGTACTTAGGAGAAATGTGGGATCTTGCCTAGTTATGATCTGTTCTTTAGAATGATTAGAGAGACATACACATAATCAGCACTGCATATAGAGTGCCCTTTATAAATATGGCTTACCCCATATGTCCATCTCATGCCAGAATTGCTTTGGAAGAAATTGCAAAACAATTTTCACCCCTTCTCTCTATATACACATCCCTACTAAATTTCCCAGCAGCTGGTCCTTGGGAGGCGACCGGCAGAAGGTTTTTGAGTGAAAGCTGGAGAAGAGAAATCTTTTAGGCAAATATCACTCTAGATGAAACACTTTGAGTGTTTCTGAGCAGAGCAGGTCCTTTTTTCCATCTGACAGCCACAAAAATGGGATCTTGCTGCTTATGCTGGAGGCTGGAATTGTTTTAAAAGTTTTGCAGGGAGCAGATCTGCTTGGCAGAGGCACCATGAGGTCCTTCCAGCAGTGGAGGGATTTTTGGGGAAGTTTAAGTAAAATTATTAATTATTGAATCCTTCTAATAAAAAATTAATTGCATTTTAGAACAAAAGAACGTGCAAATATCCCACTTCTATATTTAGGGGTGGAAGCTAAGCTGTGGGGAGTGAGTTAGGAAAGGAGGGAATGGAAATGCAAATGTCCCATTATATTCTGCTTAACCTGTGAGCTGAGACTGCCCCTTGTGCCATCGAGTTCCTCCTATCTCAACATCATCAAACCTATGGGGAAGGACTCAGCAGTGGTCTCAATATGGGGATCTCCTAGATGGGATACACCATCCACCTTTGTTTGATGTTCACCACCACACAAGGCCTCAGGTCCATGCAAACCAAAAGGCACCAAAAGGAGCCCATTTACCTTGGCCAGATTTGGGATTTTAAATCAAGTCTGGATAGCTGGGGTCTTGAAGAAAAACCCTTCAGCCTATCTCTAGGTTTGCCCCAGCCTGTGTTTCAGTGTCACCTTGGCATGGCAGAACTGTGCAGATATATCCCTGCTGCTTCTGGACCTGATCCTGGAGGATTCAAGACCCAAATCCCTGCAGTGCCTGGGGTCACCACTTCATCTGGAGCACCTAAATACCCCAGGCAAGTGTTTAACACTGAGCCAAAATGAGCCATGTGTGGGCACCAGGAGGGACCTCTCCTCAGGGGCAGCTTCTTGCAGCACAAGGAGCCAATTAACAATTGCATATTCAACAACATCTTCCAAAACCTGACCTGAGTCTTTAAAAGAGAGCTCTCTGGGCACTTAATCTCACTGCTGAGATGCATTTCAGCTGCTTCAGTGGCACACAGACAGAGGTGAGTGTTTATAATGGCTGGGCTGTGGCTGTTAAGTGCTGCCATTTTATTGTCTTTGGAGGGGGAGCAGTTTAACAAGGCTGCTACCAACAAACAGCACCAGTTCCAGGCATCTCTTTTGAGAGTCACGGTCAAGGGGAAAATAATTTCCATATGCTGGCCTGGTGTCTTGATTTTTATAGGGGTCAGAGGGATATTTATCCCCCAGAGAAAAGCTTAGTTTTCCTAAAAAAAAAAATAAATTTGTGCTCCATATTTTCTCAAAACCTTGGGTTGAAACCAAGAATCAGTTATTTAATTCTTCCCTTAAGTGAAAATTAGGACAAACTAATATTTATTTATTTGAAAGTACCCTCTGCAGCTTTCCAATAAATGGCTGGAGCACAATGCAATCCTCCTCCATACACGAAGCATCTTTTTAATATGCCCTATCATGAAATTAATTGGACATTAAATAGCAGGAGAAAGACATATAATAAAACCTGCAGTTATCACAGCTCCCAGTGTGACAATACCCAAAGGTTTGAAGGTTTAGTTAAGCTCCAAAAGTTTAAATACTTTTCCAAACCTCGTCGGGCTGGAAGCAAGGAGGCTTTCACATCAGGATTCCCAGTATTCCTGGGTTTGGCCGTGGCTACACAAGACTGTCAGAAAAGCCTTTGTTACAAACCTCCACTAATCCCACTTGTGTCAAAAATGAGGAAATGCAGTGCTCGTGCAGCAGCCAGAGAGGGAAGTTAATCAGTTGGACTTTTCAGGATAAAAAAAAAACCCACCACCCCAAAAAACAGGGTTTGGAATTCTTCCTATCCAACATGTACCCTGTCCTGATTAGACTTCAGAAGAAAAAAGATTAAGCAATCTGGGTATTTGAGAAACTGGGAAAGCTCTGCCCCAAGCTTAGACGTGCCAACTGTGACAGAGGACTTCAAAACCTTGAGTGGAAAGTGTCTTTTTCAGGAGGAATCAAAGCTTCTTTTGTTCAAAGTGTAAGTGGATGCTGAAATGATACCAGCATACTGAAATTAAAGCTAGATGCCTTCATTTCCTTGCAGAATCCATGCCCTGGTTGTCTTGTGCCTTCCAGGAGTCCAGGCTGTCTCCTGTCCTGCCATTACCTGGTGAGTTGGGTGTATGTGGTGATATATGATGCTCTATGATTCTATATGGTGTGCCAAGGGGTTGACCCACATGGGACAGCTGGAGGACACCAAGTGAAGTATATAAAGAATGAGCACCTGCAGCTCTGGGGGACCTAAACCAGATCTCCAAAAAGCAAAAATCCCAGGGGAAAATGCTCTATCTTTTAGAAAAAACAACATATTTTATTTTTAATAAAACCCCAGAGTTTGAAAAGCAAGCAGAGACTTAAAGTAGTTGTAAACCTAATCTTCCCTAAAAAAAGCTCTTCACAGGGGGAAAAAAATAACCCTATCCAATCTTTACATCATTCTGTGAAGGTTTTGCATCTGGGCATTCCTAACATTTCCAAACTTTGCCATGCACGGAGACCGGGCTGGGAGGAAAACCCTTCCTCTGAGAGCCTCACAGTTGTGCAGCAATATGGCTCTTCCCTGGCTTTATTTTTGACTTCCTATGAGAATTAAACAGATTGCAATGTACTGGGTTTGGGAGTGAAGGGATAAACGTCTTAATTACCTGCCCAGAGAGCACTGTTCCGAGCTGGGCTGGCAGCAAGTCGTCTCCGATGGGCCTTTCGTTGTCCAGAGGCAGAGAGAAAGGTGTGGCAAAGGTAGGGAAACTTCTTCAGGTCCTGTTCTTCAGGGTTGAGAGCAGGCAACACAGCAACCTTGACAAATTTCTCTTGTTCTTCCATTTCAGAGGAATACTGGGGGGTTTTCCCCCTCACAATAAAAATCAGGGAAGGACGTTGCATTTTCTAATTCATGATCCAGCTGAAAGCATCATAGAATGTTTTAGGTTGGAAAATACCTCTAGGGTCATCAAGTCCAACATCTCCCTGACCCCCAGACCATGTCTTGAAGCTCCACATCTACTCGTTTGTTGAGCCCCTCCAGGGATGGTGAATCCACCACCTCCCTGGGCAGCCTGGTCCAGGGCCTGACCACTCTGTCAGGAAAGAAATTCTTCCTAATGTCCAATCTAAACCTCTCCTGGTGCAACTTGAGGCCATCACCTCTTGTCCTGTTAATTAATTGGGAAAAGAGCCCAACCCCAGCCTCACCACAACCTCCTTTGAGGTAGCTGTAGTGGGTAGGCCGAGACCATGCAGCTAGGCCGAGGCCTACAGGCCTGTAACCCTTGGGGCTGAACTGTGTGGATAAAAGCTCCACAGACACAGAATTTAAAGTGGAATCTGACAGAATCATAGAATTTCTTTGATTGGAAAAGACCTTTAAGGTAATCAAGTTCAACCATTAACTCAGCACTACTGCCAGGGCACCACCAGACCATGTCCCTCAGCACCACACCTCCACTGCTTTTAAATACCTGCAGGGATAATAGTGAAGGTTCATCAAAAAACAAACCAGCTGTGGTGACAAAGAAGTTTGAAGTTAAAAGCCAAATAAGAAAGCATGTTTGGAAAAGTATTAAAAGTACTTTGAATGTTTTCATTCCTTTTTGGGGGGAATATCTGTGTATTCAGTCCCAAATTGTTTCAGATGTTTAGATTCATAGAATCATGGAATTGTCAGGGTTGGAAGGGACCTTAAAGATCATTCAGTTCCAACCCCCCTGCCATGGGCAGGGACACCTCCCACTACACCAGTTACTCACACCCCCAGCCAGCCTGGCCTTCAAAATGTACAGGGATGGGGCTTCCAGCACCTATCTGGGCAGCCTGTGCCAGTGTCTCCCCCCCCTCCTGGGCAAGAACTTCTTCCTAACATCTCACCTGAATATCCCCACCTCTAGTTTTAATCCATTCCCCCAAGTCCTACCACTACTCGACATCCTAAAAAGTCCCTCCCCAGCTTTCTTGTAGCCCCCTTCAGATACTGGAAGAATCTTAGATTCCCCTAGTCTGACCTTTTTCGGTGCCTTTTTCTAGACAAGGGATGTCAGGCAAGGACAACCTCAAAAAATAGCATGTTATGACTCAAAGACCTGATGTTAAAAGGTGGAGAACCTCCTATTCCAGCTGAACAAAAAGCAACTGCCAAATACTTGCCAATCCAGAAGCAGAACACAGAAGATTCCTTTTAAAATGCTCCTCCAGCTCCTTCTCGAGACTGGTTTGGCTTTAGTCTGAAGAGGCAGTTATTTAAGCACTTGAAAGAGACTAAAGGCTCAAGTCTAATCTCAAATACTCAAACACATATCACCAGGTATCTCAAAAAATCCATGATTGTACTTGCACATGCATGCCCAGGAGTATATTTTCCAACACACACAGAGATGCAAACCCACGGACTGGAGATTAGAAATGAGCTGCGACTGTTGAACTCAAATTTATGGGTTTTTTTAAAAGAAATCTCTATCGTGACCTTCCCAAAGAGTATAATTGTTTGATTTCAGTGCTGCGGAGAACACCCAATTTCTAAACATTTGGTGAATCACATCCATGTTAATTCTGAAAAATAACTCTTTCATTTGTTATTACAATCGATTGATTTTTTCTTTGGTTCTGCAAATACACATTGGAGATTAACAATTTAAAGCACTTGTGAAATCTTGCAGGGCTGTGCTGTAAAATATGACCAGAATTTCTGGCAAACATCAGCCTTTTAGTTGCAAAATCAACTAAACACAGTATATTCTCATGCATTCAAATCACTAGGAGGTAACTATAAGATTCATAATTGTTTGAAATTATTCTTAATTAAAACATACTAGCAAATCTTGGTATTTTATGTGTTCATCTGCTGCTAGACAGAGTCAGGAAATGATTTTTTGGTTTCCTTCCCTTTCATTCTGTCTTCAAATCATAGTTTGCAGTGTCCTTTAGCACATGCTTTATTTTTTCAGCTGATGTAGGAAAGGTAGATATTTGTGAGCTGAGTGATGTTTCTCCACACAGTTCCAATACTTCCCATGTACCCTCATGTAAAAAAGTTAGAAAATAATGTGAAAGCTTTAGTCTGGCTAATATTAGACTTGAATTTTGGATCATCTGGAGATAAAAATAAGGGGTTTTCCAGCTCGGAGTGATGAATGGACATTGCTATTTAGGAACTATAAATAAACTTGTCTCTCTCATGTTATCAGGCAAAAGGTGCTTTTCAAGGACAAGATTGCTAAGGTTAAACTGAATTTCCCCAGCTTTGAGCACATTTGGCTGTTATTGAATATTTCATTTGTTTAACACCTATCCTGCACAAGCAGACACAGAAGTGAAGGTTTTCAGCCTTTAAATGTAGAGGAGACGTGGCTGTCATGAGCAACAAGCAGTGATGGGAAAAATAAAAGAGGAGAGAAGATCAGATGTTGCAGCCACAGGATTGTGTGTTTTTTCACAGCATTATTTCTGCACTTTGCAGGGGGGGTTGGTTGCCTGTTGCTTGTGCTTCACTATTTGCTTGTCTTTAACCTGGTTTCCAAGTGAAATGAGGCTTAAACAATCTCATGCTCTGTAGGAGCATCTGTCGGTCTGTCAGTCCTCCCAGGAACCTTTTTAACCTGTCGTAAGCTTCAACCAAATTTCACAGAAGAAATCAAATTGCTGGGACTTCTTCCTGCGGCTGCGGATTTTGTGTAGGATGAGTAAACCTTCCAAGTAACTAATGACAGGACAAGAGGTGATGGCCTCAAGTTGCACCAGGAGAGGATTTGTTCCCTTGTCCTGCTCACAGATTTCTCTCACCCTTTTCCTATGCTATTAAAAGTGATGGGACAATTTCCTTTTACTCTTATAAATGATGTTTCCCCACTTTTTGAGGGTCCCTTTTATAGTTCAGGGGTGACCACTGATGTCTCAACGATGCTTTGCCAAGGGTTTGGTGTCCATACCTAGAAAGATGTTGCATCTCACTGTGCTATGAAGCAGCTGCCTGCAAAACTCTTGTCATATATGACATGTGGGTCCTGCAAAACTCAGTAAGCAGTTGGGAGAACCAGTTGAGGCAGTTTGGGAACCCAACCAAAGGATAGATTTCTGAAATCCTTGGGGCAACCACCTTTCCTGGTAACCACAACTCCTACTTTAACTTCAAGCTTAAACTCAAGTCCTCCTCTTTACTTCTCTCAACCCCTTAAGAGTTACCTACTTACAGAAAATGAAAATTAGAGACAAACTTATATTTGCAATAGAGGAAATGTCAAAGTTGGTCAAATGTGCCACTAAATTGGAAGGTCTCCCACACCTCCAGCACCAGCAAATGCTGCTGTGCCTCAGTGATTTATTGCAGCATCAGTGTTCATGTCATTATTGTTAGGGGAGCTGTAACTATTTAAAACCCCCATTTTCATATAGCTTGTCCATAAAAATTCACTCCAGGTTGGAGACATTCTCAGCAAAGGAATAAATGAGTGTCAAAAAAAAAATCTCACCATGTTTTTGGATGTTTTATGTCACTCTTGCTGTAGGTTTTTTGAATCGTAGGTTTTGGCTTGTGTGGTTTTTTCCATGAAGGTCATATAAAAAGGGATTTAAATGGAAAAAATAAGGTTAATATTAAAAAGTGTGTAAAAATGAATGGTGGGTGTAAATTTACACTTATATACTAGATAAATATGTATTATATAGGTAGATATATATTGTATAGGTAGATATATATTATATAGGTAGATAAATATATATTAGATAGATAAATATATAAGTAGATAAGTATATATTATATAGGTAGATAAGTATTACTTATATTACTCAATAATGAGAACGTTCCAAAATTTTAACAGTTGAGACCATTTTCAGAATATTCTGCTTATTTCTCCTCTGGAAATTTGCATTTTGCCTTGTGTTTCCAAGCCAACCCAATGAAGTGACAGGGCCCAAATTCAAAATTGACTGAGATCTGTATAAAACCCGAGTAAGTGCTTTTTTTTGAGGATATATCTCTGCATTATGGTGCAGTTTGACCTGGGAACAGTCTTCAAGATCCAGAGCTTCACTCTAGTCAGATAGATAAGGCCATAGGGCTACATTAGACCTTAGTCTCTGAGAAAGATGTAGCACTCCATCTGTTTCCCGAATTAACCAAGAGCCAGATGAAATCCAATCCTTTGTGGCCTTTCTTATCTAGTGGGGATAATAGACATGGTTCAATACATCCCCTTTTATGCTGATTCAGATTTCTGGAGTGAGGCTGGGAAGGAAAAAGAAAGATAATTTCCACCAAGATGCTGCTTTTGCCCACTTGTTC
>VYZX01011735.1:308374-368272 GCA_013401335.1 Brachypteracias leptosomus
CTCTCTGGATGATTTAATGTTGTTATGACTATTTTCAATGGTAGGCTGCGTTTATTTCCAGAACAAACCCAAGTGTGTTTTCCTTCAGCAAAGACCACATACTAATTTTAATGAGCAAAGGTGTCTCTGTGCAGTGCTGGGGACCAAAACCAACCCTTACCTTAAATATAGGATAAATCCCCATGTTTCTCCACATCTCTACACCTGCAAAAGGCACCACACCATGTAAAGGTTGCTGTTCAAAAGCCTGATTTTGATTTGTTTTACTTAAAACTGAGTTTTACCTGCTCAGCTCAACCCAAGCCAGAGAACAAGCAGCTCACGCTGAAGGGGAAAATAATTCAAAAGTTTAGGGATGATCCTTTATTCATCCTCTGATCTCCCAGCAAAAAATGTCTCAGGGATTTGTGTTTATCTTGGTCTGGGCCCACTTTAGCAGTTTTTACCCTTTGGCTTCACCTCAAGCAAAACAATATCAAGTGAGCCAAAAGTGATGATAAACACACACACACACACACACACAAACCCTGAGCTCTGAAGTTTCTCCTTCCCGAGCAGGGAAAAAGCTCCACCAGCAACGTGCTGGAGTTCCTCTCCTTCCCAGCCCTGCCGAGTGACAGCTTTATTGTTAAATAAAACAAATTAATTGCCCCAACTGTCTTAACTAGTGTGCTAGAAATGAAATTCTTCACTTGTTTAGCTGCCAAAAATAATGACAGAAATATAAACACGCTACAAAACCCAGGGTTTCTCAGGAAAGCTAAATATAATGGGCCTAATTTTGCCCTGGGCAGATGCACTGGGGCACTTCCCAGCGACTTCTGAGGGAATTTTAGAAGTGTTTTTAAAGAAGAGAGTTTCCCCCACACTTGACATATGAAGTGCACAACCCGCATCTTTATTTTTGCTCTTCCTTTACTCAAGCCCATGTGTATCCTTGTGCATTTTTCTTCGCACAAAGATCATTCACAATAATTTTACAATTTATTTGTGCTCTTTGCGATTGTCTCTCTGTGAAAGGATTTCCTGTAAACCTTAGAAGGAGAAAAATTATTTAAAGTGAGCTCAGTAGAGGTTAATGTTTTGAAAGGCTTGGCTGAATTCTTGGCATTCAGGAAAACCTGGTGCCCCCACCCTCGTGCACACACGTTTCAGGGTAAATGGACAGAATTTGGGGGCCTCTGGAGCTGGAGAAAAGGTGCAGGGAACATCCTGATGAGGTAAAAGGAGGAGTAATTTAATTGTCTAACTCCTTCTGTGCTCGAGAATATCAGACAGATGGGGAGGATAAAACAAGGAGCTCAATAATTAATTTTCATGTTCCTCACTAGTGGGACCTCTTTAATCCCTGTTCCTGTGATTATAGAGAAAGGTTGGATTCTGAAGTTTCACTCATTAGCTACGTGTTGTATGAAAATACCTGTATTTTCAAAAGGAATAGTGACAAGAATGAAAAATCTCCGCTATTAAAAAATATCTTGGTGTCAGGGACTTTTGTGAGAGAACAAAAACTCTCTGATTCCCTCAGATAAATAATGAAACAGATGGTTGTTGGGGGGTTAAAGGTCAAACCTTCCCTGTTGACTAAAACACAAGGTTGACTTAAAAGATTTTCTGAAGTTATTCAAGATGCAGTGCAGCAGCCTCTGTCTCCTGCCTCATAATGAATTGAGGTGGGCTTCCTTAAAACCACGGCTACCTCCAAGTGGATTGTCTTCAGGAGGTTGACACCCATTCCAGCCTGACACTGAGCTCCTGCAAACTGCATCTATAATAAAGGATACGGGTGAATAATTAAGAAGACTTGTCCAGGGATATAGGTTATCTGAAAGGCTAAATATTAAGATTTAATCCACTTCCTAAACGAACTCCACGAAGGGCCGTTGATGAAGTCTTCACGGAGATGGGTGAAGAAAATTATTGATAATGCAATTTAGGAAAAAATGGAAAGAAAACAAACAAACAAACACTGTCTGTAGGGTTAAGCTGCTGCATTCATTAGCAGGCTCCCATTAAAGGAGAAGGGGGCATTTTCAGAGCAGCACATAGACTAACTAAAGAGGCAGATGCTCCAACTCGTATGATTCGACATAATTTTCACGCAAATTGTGCAATCACTCAAACACACAAACATTTCAAGGTAATTTTCCTAAATCCCTCTTGTGATCTAATTCCTTATTAAGGAGAATAAAGCAGGCTGCCGTTGTAATTCATCAGCCCTTTGCACCACAGAGCAACTGCTGGAGTTCATTTCATGGTTTTTCGCTGAAAAAAAATAGACTTCAATTTCTGGAATTACTCACAACAACCTTCCACTAAAGATCTACCTTTTTATTCTTTTTTTTTTTTGCCAAATAGAATTTAAAGCTACATTAAAAAAATAAATAAAAAAATCTGAGAAGGTTGATCTAAGGACCAAATCCATGAGCACTTTGATGGTTTTCAAGGTACAGCCCATGGCAGAGGACATGCCTGAGCTTCTTGAGGAGGACATCATGGTAATGCAGAGCAGCAACGTGTCACATGAAGTGCACACAGCATTTGTTATCACTTCCTAAACATGGTCCCTTTCTCCTCTGGAGTTAGACTTGGCTCCCACAACCTTCTCCAGATCACCTTGAGCTTTGAGAAGTGCCTGGATGGTCAGTTCTCATGTGGGGAAGGTTTGGATATTTGGTGTGGAGGCTTTTGCAAGGTGGTTCAGTGGTCTGGAGAAGAGAGGGTGGGGTAAACCCTTTTTATCCTGTGGAAAATATTATTTCAGTGGAAAAATGTCTGCCATGATGAGAGGCAGCCTTCCCAGAATGGAAAGGAGGAAAAATCACTTTGATTTCATGGAAAAATCAGTCTGATGGCCACAAAGTGTTTCAGAGCCAAGCCTATTGTGGATGCCCCATCCCTGGAAGTCTTCAAAGCCATCTTGGATGGAGCTTTGAGCAACCTGGACTAGTGGGAGGTGTCCCTGCCATGGCAGGGGGGTTGGAACTAGATGATCTTTAAGGTCCCTTCCAACCCAAACCATTCTAGGAGTCTATGAATTTATCCTCTGAGCTGGACAAAGCAGCTCCCCCATCTCTTCCAAGCACTCTCTTTACAACAAAGCTGCTTTTTTCCAGTCTATATGTGGGAGGGGAGGATGAAGTGAGGGCCAGAGTGGAAAACACCTCGTGTGAGTGTATCCACATGTGCCCATGAGTGTGCAAGAACATTTCCATGTGCTCACATCCCTACCACCACATCCCCACCATCCTCTTACTGCCCCCAGTGATATTACAAAAGGCCAGGCTTGCAGCAGCAGCCACATGGACGCAATAAGCAAGACAAATAAAAACCTCTTGCATGGTAATTTACAAATAAAAGTTCATTTTCCTTTAAAGGAGGCACAGCCACGTGTGTGTGAGTGTGGAGAGGGAATTCCACAACTCCACCGCCACAGAGGCGAGGGACGTGGTGCCATAATTTGACCTAATTTTTTTTTCTAAATACAAAATGACCTGTTACAGCATCCCAGGGAGAATATGAATTAGCCCAGGTCAATAGGAGGTCAAATAGATAGGGTGCTAAAATCCCTTTACTACTTTGTAGTATCTTATGCTAATTCAGCTCCCTTCTCTGTGATAAACAAAGCCAGTTGAAAGTAGATAGCATCACACAGTGATGGGTCCCAAAGCTACAATTTAATACAAATCTAGTAATTCCATTATACAACATATCCAGTTCATTTAGAGGCGGCGAATACTTAAGAAGGTCCAGGATTGAAATACCTCGGCTGGTACTTTAAAATTATAAATAATCCAGCAAAATTTCATTTGGCACATAAACCTAATAGATATGCGTGATGGAAATTCTGGCTGCCCTCTAAAATGTTACTCAAATGCAAATCAGAGGTCCTAGGTCCTTATGCACCAATGTAGCAGGGATTTTTAGGCACATAATCAGTAGATATATGCATTTAAAAAAAAAATCAGAAATCCTCATTGTTCTCTCTTTGCAAAAAGTGATATTACACGAGCCTAATGAGAATTACTGATTTAATAAAGCTGAGCCTTGCACAGTGTTTTACAGGCAATGCTTTTCACCTTGGAAGGGTTCTGTGGTCTGTGGCTGAACCCCGCTAAAGGACACGGAATATCTCTGGGACAGAGGAGAGTCACATCAGGGCAGATTGATGCTCTTGGGAAGTGTCACTTTGTCCCTGATTTTAACAGGGATGCAGATAGTCTGAGCCTGAGGAGAAACCTCCTGATTCACTATTTTGCAGGTAACCATGAGCAGCCTCAGTGAAATTGCCTTGAGAAGTATCAGCTTTATTAGGAGGTACATAAAATTAGGTGTGAGAGCTGTATGCTTCTAAAAAGACAATTGGAATGAATGACCAAGGAAAAATGTGTTAGGAAGAGCTGGAGGCTCAATGCTACTGGCCTGTGGGCTTATCAAGAGAGGAGGTGAGGGAAGGAAAGCCCCAGAAAACTTTTATGAATGACTAAAAATTGCTGAATTTCCATCTGGTATGGCACAGGTGAAGTGTTGCTCCAGGTAACTAGAATACACAGAAGCAACCAGAGACTTCAGCTGGACAAAGAACAGGAAAAAAACATGTAAATACTTTGTTATTCAATAACATGCCCTGAAGGATGGTCGTGGTGGGTTTGAGGTCATACCTGTCCCAGGAGAAACACGTGTGTGCAAGTACTCCATAGAATAGAAATCTCTAACTGCCCAAATATTCATCTGCAGCTCAAGAGGTGAATAAAATCTCAATAAACAACTTATGATGTCTGATGGTTGAGGACAACCAGAGTAGTTTCCAACCAGCTAGACCCAACCAATAGTCTGACTGTAACAGCTCAATGTGAGATATCTACTGGAAACCCCTTTTTTAGAGTTTACCCTGTTATAACCCTGTATCCAGTGAGGGTTCTGTTAGTTGCTGGTGTTGTGAGGAAGGGAGGAAATTATCCCTTTAAGATCATGGAGGAGCCAGTTGAAACCAGCAGTTGTTCAGTGTCAGGGCTCAGGCAGCACAAAGCTCGTTGGGACTCAGATATGGAAAGCAGACATTTGTCAGGCTCCTCAGCTTTGAGAATTTAGGAAACTTGTCTAACATAAATTACCAAGGATTAACAATGAAAAGGGAGGTGGTTATTCAACTGCAGGCATCTAACCTGGGTGCCTAAATCAGAGGCAGGAGCTTCCTATAGCTTGCCAAGGATATTCCTGGGACAGGAGTCTGTGTTCTCTTCCATTTTCCCCATGCTGTTGATGCTTCTTCAGGCTACAAGAGAATTCAACCCTGCTGGTTGTGGTTTCTATCAATTTTTGCAGCTTCTACCCATGGCTGGGTGTGAAAGTTCATGTCTCCCAGAGTTTTGCTTTCAGTCTGGATCTCCATGCAGCTACCTTCCAGCTAAGAGCAGGGCTTTGGGTTTCACTGAAAAATGGCAGGGCTGAGCTTCATTAAGAGGGACGTGCTGGCAACTGCTTTCAGTGGGCTTTGCCTGAGATCAGAGAGGTGCTAAAATTAACCTGCTTAAGGAACAAGCCACAGGAGAAGTCATCAAAAGACTGAAGAGCAATGGAAGGAATCTTCTAGCTGAGATGAGCAGTTTGCTGCAGCTCCTCGTTAGGAGTTATAGGGCACAGCTGGGAGAAGAACAACAGGGTGGGTCCTCCCCTGCTTATTTGCAGGGCTGGGTGGCAAAGCTGTGGCTCGTTAGGAGATGGGAGTTAATTAAAGAGGAGCTCAGAGAGGAGGCTGGACTTGTGCTGGCCATGCTCCCAGGATCTGCAGCTTGCCAGTCCTCTCCTCCCAGCTAAAAGGAGGGTGGCAGCAGGGTCTGGTCAGTGCTGGGGTGGTTTAACTTTGGGATAAGGAGGAGTTTTGGCCTTGGGAGCAGGAAATCTTCTGGTTCTCCCTGGGAGAGATGACTACAGGTGGGGAGAGAATGGCCCAGCAGCAGAGGATGGGAGTCCTGAGGAGTGCTGTGCAGCTTGGAAGGAAATATGCTGCTTCTGAATGGACTTTTCAGCTCTCTACTTGACATCTTCTTTCCAGGTGAGTGCCAGTGACCTTTTCACACGTCCTCTCTGAACTGTGTGTCCTGTTCTCCAGACCTGCTCTGGAAAGCCCTGCAGGCTGGAAGTGATCTGGGGAATCAATAGCAGATCAATCATGTCAGATGCCAGATATTTTTTTTTTTTACTTTAAGTTACATCATCATCTGGATAAAGATGTGCTTTTGGAGGGGTAGCAGCACTTGTTTTAATGATTTCAAAGCTCTGGTGTGGTTAATTACTATTGTTCTAGAAAGATCTTGCCATGTTAATGAAACTATTATTGCTTTTCTTTCATAGTGACTGTGAAAACAAATGACTCAGGTGTAGACTAGTGAGGTTGCAAGTATGTCCCTTGAAGCTATAAGGGAAATCTTCTTTCTATGAGGAAATATCCTATTTTAGGTGGCAGTGCACACTGTTTTGAGGGCACATCTTGCTGGTAGAACTCCTGAGTTGTGTTGTAAACTATGTTTCTGATCTTGGGTAGAAAATGTGTTTGCTTCTCTAAATTAGAGTTAAAAGTCTTTTTATTTTTAATAGACCCTCACTATAACTGAATAGTGCTTCATGATTTGTACATAAGTATAATTCTCAGTTTTCTCTGTGGCCTTATAAAACATCCAGTGCATTTCTTACAAAAGGTCTGAATATATAAAAGTGTTAAGGACAAGGGAATTTCTGTGTTGCATGTTCTCCACTCCTAATTCCTTTGTCCAGCCAATGAGAAGCTTATTTTATGGTTTGTCTGCAGCTTTATGGGCTCTTCTGAATTACCAGAGGAAACCCATAATGGAAAGACACTCTTATTTCATGGGGTGTGCTCTGAGATATGTAGCTGGTCTGAGTCTTTCCAGAAGCAAGAGCTATAATTATGAGATTTTAAAAGTTTTTTTCCCACTTTACTCCAAAGTGAGACAATTGTGAGTAACTTGTGTCAGTGTGTAACAGGTCTTGGCTGTAATTTGCTATCTGCTGTTTGGCCAGGGGAGGATGTTCATGTTTTCTCCATTGCTGACTGTGTGGGGGTTTATAACTTAATATTTAATTTAATACCTAGCACCAAAACCACTCAGAAGGGGAATAACAGAGAGGTGCTCCCTGGCAGGGAGAGTGCTGGGTGGCTCTTAATGAATTGGGTGATGCTGTTGATGGTCTTGGATAGAAAATACAGGTATTATTCTCTTAGTAGTGAGATCATCTGTGTCCTCTCCCTCTGGGAAAAATCCCAAGTACTCAGGGTTTGCTACTGCTACATGCTTTTATCATACTTTTATTATTCTTGTTGCATCACCAGAAAAATCACAGGAGCTTCTGACTGGGATGATGCTGAGGAGAAAAATGTTTTCCAAGTGAAATAGATACATTCGGATATCACTTAAAATCCTGTTTTCTTTGCCTTGCATTTAAAAAGGTTTAGGCTATGGTGCAGGAACAACCAAATTGCTACAGCTGTACCCAATATGAACAGTTCAGTCACTGGCCTGGACTTTGTAATCGACCCCAAAATTGAATTAAACTTCAGAGTTCAGTGTTAGAAGCCATGTCACCTGAAAGAAATGATGCATAAAATAGTGGTTTCCTCTCCTCCTGCCCTTTTGCTGTGCCTTTCACAGGCAAGTCTAGCATGAGCCTCCAGTTTCCTGAGCTCCTCAGAAGTTCTACTCAATTTAAGCATCTAAAAGGGTAACCAGGATTATTTTTCACTTGTTTTTTGGGGGGTTTTTTTGTCCAAATTACAATTATGGCACATTTTTGATATTCCCTTCTTGTGTATATGTGCACACCTTTATTCCTGCAAACTCTTAAGCTGAGTGTGTGTTGGTGAGATCAAATGAGGTCACAGAATCCCAGCATGATGGGGTTGGAAGGGACCTCTGGAGATGATCTGGTTCACCCCCCTGCTCCAGCAGCTCCCCCAGAGCAGGGGGCCCAGGATTGTGTCCAGGCCCCTTTGGGATCTCTGCAGAGCAGGAGACTCCACAACTTCTCTGGGCAGCCTGGGCCAGGCTCCAACACCCTCATCCCAAACAACTTTCTCCTGCTCAGATGGAACCTCCTGGGTTCCAGTTGGTGCCTGCTGCCCCTTGTCCTGTCCCTGGGCACCACTGATAAGAGTCTGGCCCCATCCTCTTGCCCCTCACCCTTGAGATATTGATCAGCATTGATCAGATCCCCTCTTAGGCTTCTCTTCTCCTGGTCCTGCACCACCCTTGTCTCTGAGGTCTATGGGAGGGAGAACCCATCTTTTAACCTAGATGACCATTGCCTTACTCAGCAAGTTGCCTCTTATCCAGCAGTTTGCATAGTCTAAAACTTTAACATCTTGTTCCATCAAGCATTGCTCACAACCTCCCACCAAACCACATGTGCAGACTGAAGGAGCAGCAGCCTGTATGGGAAAATAACCCAGAACACACACAGCTGTGAGACTGGTTTCACAGGAGTCTTTCCTTGGGCTTAATTCTTCCAGGGGCAATACACAGCACCTGTGAACAGGTCAGACTCAGCCTAATATCTGTCCTAATATCATTGCATACAAGAAGAGCAATTGTGATATTTCAGCATTTCTGAGTCTCTACATAAGATTTTCTTGTTCTTTTTTAAATGTCTTTTTTTTTTTTCTCCTTCCCCCACTGACAATATTGCTTAGGAAAAGGCAAGAAAAAAATGAAGAGTTGGTACAGAGCATTTATTTAAGCTTGAAATGCTGTCTTGGTCTGGAAAAACAAGCCTTTCCTCATTTCCTAGCTTTGTGCATAAGACTTTAACGAGTCACATCTGGTGGTTCCTCACGTCATGTTACATTATGAATCTTTATGGGCAATTAACTGGTTGGGTATGAAAACACCCACGCTAGTAATGGGTCAATGGGCACATCCCGTTTCAGGATTCAGCTCCAATTGTGAAGTCTGTCTCCAAAGGAGAAGCAGACTCTTCATTCTGATGAATTTGATGAGACAGTGGTAGGACATAAACAGAAAACTTTCCCTGATGCATAAATATTGGCTGGTGGGAACTGCTGGTGTTCTTCCCTCCTCCTCTTGTACTTTAAACAAATGGCAACAGCCAAATAACTTCATGTAATTACGTTTCTTATGGCCATGAAAAGAATGATTTGAGATGATATGATAAGTTACTTGAACTGTTCTGGGTTTAAAAGCATTACTTTGGGGGTTTGAAAAAGCAAAACAAAACATTTTGAGCTCTAGCAGCAATTGTGCAGCCAAAAAAAACCTCTTCTGACCTTGAGAAGCGTGGCTGGGCAGGAGTCACTGCTCGAGGTTGCTTTGCTGCTTTATATTTTCTTTTCCCTCCTCTTCCTCTCTCCCATGTGGAGCTTTACAAGTGATTTTTGTGCTCCTGAATATTTTTTACACTGCTTTCAAAGCTATGGCACAGTTTGCTGTGATGTTGAGTTATGCTGGTACCTTCAGCAGCCGTGGAAAGGGCAAGGGAAGCCAAGTGTGGTGCTCTCCATCTCAGACTTATTTCTCATCTGTGGTCAAAGCAGGTCCAGGTTGAGAAGGTGGTTTTTTGCAGCATTATGATGCTCTGGTGTATCAGCCTCAACCTCATGCAACACAAATTGCATCAAGGAGCAGGTTCCTTGCCAATGTCCTCCTCCAAAGTTCTCTGTGGTGGAGGAGGAGAGAAGGGGTTTGCCATGGGTGTGGTGCAGAGCAGGACTTGGGAAGGTTACAGCTCATGACAATGTGTAATTAAATGTGTGTCATTGAAATCCTAATGAATTTAAGGCCTTAATTTAAACAACAATGATGTTTGTAGTGACAAAGGGATGGACCAAAGGGGTGGACATCCCCATGAGCTCCTGGCTCAGCTCCTCAGTGTGCACAGGAGCCAGGCATGTGAGAAGTTAACCATTGTGGAAGCAGATCAGGTCTGAGCTGCCTGCTTCCAAAGTAACATCTCGAGTTTTTACATGAATTTTTAATTCTCCATGACACCTTTGACTGGAAGTGACAGTGGGGCAGATCATTTGTGTAATTACAGCAACAGTCGTTGAGGAAGGGAAGGGTATCACCCAAGCATATAAAACATGAAGTGGATTTGATAGTGTATGAACTCTGTAACCAGACCTGCAGGAACCTTCTGGCTTAGAGGGGCTATAAACCTGGTAATGTCTTTGCTGAGACACTAAAAAGTCCTGAAATCAGTCCTTCCCTGTACTTCAGGTGAAGGAAAGTAAGTAATAAGGTGGAAAAAGTGAACTTTTAACGGGTCTAAGAAGGTTCTGCCACCCCAGAACATCAGCAGAAATGTTAATGTGGTGCTGGACAGAAGCAGATGGGGCTGGATTCAGTGTTTTGGCATATAAAGAAAATTCTGGGCAATGGATTTGAAGTGAAGGTTGTTATGCATGGGCTAAATTCTATATGGGAAGATCCCATTTACTATGCACTGAATAGTAGCTTAGTCTTCTGCACTGCTTTGCTTTTGATTGTGCTTTCTCTAGAAATGTCTTGGGTTTTTTTCATGCAACAAGCTGCCCTGAGAGTAATAAACACCCTTGTACTCGTTGTAGTGGGATGCTTTACACCTTGCTCTAGAAAACATTGTGTATTTCTTAATTTAGATAGATAGATACTGGGGTTTCTTACAACACAAAGCAATCTGTAGGAAAAAATAAGAAAGCAGTAAGGATCTACAAGGCAGGACAGGAGCAATATGTTGCTGAGAAGGAAACCTCCTGTAATGGCTTGAGAAGCACTTAGAGAGAGTTTGTTGCTTGCAATGTATCCTAAATACCCTGGATGAGGAAAATAATCTTGGGGACAGTAATTTGTACACACTTGAGAACTTGGTAATGATCCTAAAAGTCTGCTTTGGATAAATGGGAAATTCTTTTCTGCTACTTAGAAATGTAAAATCAAATGTGGGGTGTTTTTGTTGTTGTTGTTGCTTATGTGAAGATCACAGCTAATTAGACTTAGTTAAGTAAAGCATCTCCTTTGAAAATTGGAGACAAGTTCCTTTGCCCTCTGAAGAATTGCCTGTTATTTGCATTGTTAATATCCTGCAGCCTCTAAACTCTGAGTTGGTGTCATTGGAGACAGGCTTCTAACAAACAACTCAGACCTCCAGTAGAAGAATGACTTTTAGGTCATTTTTCTTCCTTTAACAAGCTGAAATAACTAGTGTGGTTGTGAGGATTAAGGAGGTGATGCTCCTGGTTTCCCAGGCTGGAAGGGGTTTCATGGCTGGTATTGGCCCATCTCTGTTGGGAGTCAATGGTGAGACCTGCTTTGGTGCTGCTCACCTTGGTCACCTCCCTTCTGCTCCAGGTGGAGGGAAGAGAAGAAAAATCTGACTGAAAAATGGTAGAAAGCTCCAGAAGGAGCAAGTCCTGGAAGTACAGACTTATAGTGAGAATTCTTGTGTCTGATGGAGGCTGTTTTGTTTGGGAGAGATACCACCACCTTGAATTTCACCCAGCAGGAGTGAGATGGAGGAGAACTGTGGGTGCAGGACTTGCTGCACTCAAGAAGTAGGTTGAACATCTTGTCCTCTGCCACCTTCAGCCTCTTGGACTTCACTGGGGACCAAAGCAAAGCAGATGCTTTGCAGCAAGCTGGTCTTCAGCTTGCAGAGCAGGAGTGAGGAAGAAAAGTCAGGGCAGATCAACTAGAAAAGTATGGAAAATATTATTGTGGTGTGGAAATGAGTGGGATTTGCTAACATAGAGTCAATGCTGAAGGAAAGGGGGTGAGGAGGAGGAACCAGCCAAGAGTCCTGCATTTTGGCAACCTTCATGAGGACTTGGCATTCCAAGCTCTTTACTATTTATGCTTTGCTTGCACTTGGAGTTCCCAGCAAGAACCAAGTGCTTTCTAAAATTGGCACTGTGAGCACACAGGAGGACATGAAAACTGCCCTGAGGAGCTGAGAGTCTGGTGCTGGAGTCAACACCAGGGCCAGGAGAGAGGCTTCTGGCTGCACTTCACATGCACTCTTGTGTTACCACCCCAGAAGCATGGGATGGCTGCTGGGAAGGGAAATTCTGTTTTCACATGTGCTGTAAAAATGGTGCATAGCCACCAAAGCTGAGGCCTTCCAGATGTGGCCTGATGGAGCTCAGAGCTGCAAGCAGCCTTAAATAAATATATATACTATATAAATATATATAATAAATATATTTATAAATATTTAAATATATTTGTTTATATAAATATATAATATGTTTATGTATATAATATATATTTATATATTAAAAAAACCCAACCTGTTATTGGTAGCTCTATTGAATTATCTATATTGAAAATAAATATTATTAAAAATTAAATACTTAAGAACACCACATCATTACAAATTGAAGGCCATATATTTCTTATCTGTTATATATACTATAATAGTTAACATTAGGTTATTTAGGAGGTTTGGAAGCCCCTATCCCATTAATTGCAATGGGAACCGAGGACCCACATCCCCAAGGTGACTTGGAAAAATCTCTGCCTAAACATCTCTCTCTACTTGGTGTTCAGCAGGTTGAATGGAAGCAAAGTTTCTGGGAGATGCTAATTTCATAGGAGAATAAATCTTATATAAGTTTAAAAATCCCTGGAAGCTCCAAGGCAGTAGGAGTTATGTGCTGGGGGATCTTTAACAAGATCACTGAAGAGATTACTGGCTCAATAAATGAAGATTTTTACCTTGGCTCCTTTGAGATGAGGAAGACACCAAAGGGACTGGAGAGAAGCCTGGAGGGGGTGGGGAAAGGACTGAGAAAACCAGCCAGGATCTAATAGACCAGTACATCTGACCTTGGTGCTAGGCAAGACTCTAGAAACATTAATAAAGGATGAGATCACAAAACATCTGGTGAAATAAACTACTCAGCCTGGTTTCATAAAGGGTAAATCCTGTCTGACAAATCGGTGGGATTTTTTTTTTTGCAGGGAGATAATGTGGAAAACAGGCAGGGGTGATAGTTCTGGGCTTAATTCTGTCCTTTTGGGGCTCACAGCAATGATCTGAAGGGGTTTCTTGGGCAGCTGGGGGGTGAGTTGGAGTAATGCTGGTGTGAGAGGGAGGAATGTGAGGAGGCAGCACCAATCTGTGATTAATATCAAAGGTTAAACTATAGCTCTGTGCTTATATTCTGGAAAAACTTGAATTAAAGTGGTATCTATCGAGGTGAATAAAGTGGAGATGATGGATTAAATCTGCAGAAAACTGGGGAAGCACAGAAGAGAAGGGTCCATCACCACCTCTTGAGACAAAAAGCAGATTATTTTGTTTTGTAGCTCTGAATTATGAGGATNTAGAGAGAGTTTGTTGCTTGCAATGTATCCTAAATACCCTGGATGAGGAAAATAATCTTGGGGACAGTAATTTGTACACACTTGAGAACTTGGTAATGATCCTAAAAGTCTGCTTTGGATAAATGGGAAATTCTTTTCTGCTACTTAGAAATGTAAAATCAAATGTGGGGTGTTTTTGTTGTTGTTGTTGCTTATGTGAAGATCACAGCTAATTAGACTTAGTTAAGTAAAGCATCTCCTTTGAAAATTGGAGACAAGTTCCTTTGCCCTCTGAAGAATTGCCTGTTATTTGCATTGTTAATATCCTGCAGCCTCTAAACTCTGAGTTGGTGTCATTGGAGACAGGCTTCTAACAAACAACTCAGACCTCCAGTAGAAGAATGACTTTTAGGTCATTTTTCTTCCTTTAACAAGCTGAAATAACTAGTGTGGTTGTGAGGATTAAGGAGGTGATGCTCCTGGTTTCCCAGGCTGGAAGGGGTTTCATGGCTGGTATTGGCCCATCTCTGTTGGGAGTCAATGGTGAGACCTGCTTTGGTGCTGCTCACCTTGGTCACCTCCCTTCTGCTCCAGGTGGAGGGAAGAGAAGAAAAATCTGACTGAAAAATGGTAGAAAGCTCCAGAAGGAGCAAGTCCTGGAAGTACAGACTTATAGTGAGAATTCTTGTGTCTGATGGAGGCTGTTTTGTTTGGGAGAGATACCACCACCTTGAATTTCACCCAGCAGGAGTGAGATGGAGGAGAACTGTGGGTGCAGGACTTGCTGCACTCAAGAAGTAGGTTGAACATCTTGTCCTCTGCCACCTTCAGCCTCTTGGACTTCACTGGGGACCAAAGCAAAGCAGATGCTTTGCAGCAAGCTGGTCTTCAGCTTGCAGAGCAGGAGTGAGGAAGAAAAGTCAGGGCAGATCAACTAGAAAAGTATGGAAAATATTATTGTGGTGTGGAAATGAGTGGGATTTGCTAACATAGAGTCAATGCTGAAGGAAAGGGGGTGAGGAGGAGGAACCAGCCAAGAGTCCTGCATTTTGGCAACCTTCATGAGGACTTGGCATTCCAAGCTCTTTACTATTTATGCTTTGCTTGCACTTGGAGTTCCCAGCAAGAACCAAGTGCTTTCTAAAATTGGCACTGTGAGCACACAGGAGGACATGAAAACTGCCCTGAGGAGCTGAGAGTCTGGTGCTGGAGTCAACACCAGGGCCAGGAGAGAGGCTTCTGGCTGCACTTCACATGCACTCTTGTGTTACCACCCCAGAAGCATGGGATGGCTGCTGGGAAGGGAAATTCTGTTTTCACATGTGCTGTAAAAATGGTGCATAGCCACCAAAGCTGAGGCCTTCCAGATGTGGCCTGATGGAGCTCAGAGCTGCAAGCAGCCTTAAATAAATATATATACTATATAAATATATATAATAAATATATTTATAAATATTTAAATATATTTGTTTATATAAATATATAATATGTTTATGTATATAATATATATTTATATATTAAAAAAACCCAACCTGTTATTGGTAGCTCTATTGAATTATCTATATTGAAAATAAATATTATTAAAAATTAAATACTTAAGAACACCACATCATTACAAATTGAAGGCCATATATTTCTTATCTGTTATATATACTATAATAGTTAACATTAGGTTATTTAGGAGGTTTGGAAGCCCCTATCCCATTAATTGCAATGGGAACCGAGGACCCACATCCCCAAGGTGACTTGGAAAAATCTCTGCCTAAACATCTCTCTCTACTTGGTGTTCAGCAGGTTGAATGGAAGCAAAGTTTCTGGGAGATGCTAATTTCATAGGAGAATAAATCTTATATAAGTTTAAAAATCCCTGGAAGCTCCAAGGCAGTAGGAGTTATGTGCTGGGGGATCTTTAACAAGATCACTGAAGAGATTACTGGCTCAATAAATGAAGATTTTTACCTTGGCTCCTTTGAGATGAGGAAGACACCAAAGGGACTGGAGAGAAGCCTGGAGGGGGTGGGGAAAGGACTGAGAAAACCAGCCAGGATCTAATAGACCAGTACATCTGACCTTGGTGCTAGGCAAGACTCTAGAAACATTAATAAAGGATGAGATCACAAAACATCTGGTGAAATAAACTACTCAGCCTGGTTTCATAAAGGGTAAATCCTGTCTGACAAATCGGTGGGATTTTTTTTTTTGCAGGGAGATAATGTGGAAAACAGGCAGGGGTGATAGTTCTGGGCTTAATTCTGTCCTTTTGGGGCTCACAGCAATGATCTGAAGGGGTTTCTTGGGCAGCTGGGGGGTGAGTTGGAGTAATGCTGGTGTGAGAGGGAGGAATGTGAGGAGGCAGCACCAATCTGTGATTAATATCAAAGGTTAAACTATAGCTCTGTGCTTATATTCTGGAAAAACTTGAATTAAAGTGGTATCTATCGAGGTGAATAAAGTGGAGATGATGGATTAAATCTGCAGAAAACTGGGGAAGCACAGAAGAGAAGGGTCCATCACCACCTCTTGAGACAAAAAGCAGATTATTTTGTTTTGTAGCTCTGAATTATGAGGATAAATACCACACAGGGATGTTTTGCTGAGCTCTGAGCAAGGAGGAGTTGTAGTACACAAAGCAGAAACTCCCTCCTCCATAGAAACATGAACTGTGAAGAGTTTAATCTGGCATATTGTAAAGTACTTACCTGGAGCTCTGTAGAATGCCCTGCCCCAGGTAGGACACCCCAGCATCAAATGGACATCCTGGGGATTGGGAAGGGCAGAGGAGAGCAGGAATGACAGGAGTAGTTGTGAAGCTGCTACGTGCAGAAAGCCTGGGAAACCTGGGAATGTGCTCACTTGAGGGGAAAAACAAGCTGCTTAAAAGATGATAGGACTTGAGGACTTCAAGATGCTGAGGAGGAATTTCAGAGATGAACTACAGATAAACCCGTTAAATTGACTTGGAATCCCAGAATGTGTGTTCATAAAATAAGCATAAAGGAGAAAAAAAAAAGTAGCTGAAATAAGAATATAGAGAGGGTTGATTCAAGCAGGGTGAAAGGAGCTGTTAAACTGCTGACCCAGGATGGAAAAGGAGGCAGCTTGTGTTGCCTTCTAAGTGTGGAGATGTTAATGGAGCTGAGGGCTTGGGGCAGAAATCAGCTCTGTCCTCTTCTAGAATAACCTATATCTTGACTATGTAGTTAAAGGCCAAATAATTAAGTGTTAAGGGTAATGGTTTTAAGCTAGAAAATAGTAAATTTAGGTTAGACATTAGGAAAAAGTTCTTTAATGTGAGGAACTAGAAGAGGTTGCCCAGAGAGGTGGTGGAGGCCCCATCCCTGGAGACATTCAAGGTCAGGCTTGATGGGGCTCTGAGCAACCTGACCTAGGTAGAGATGTCCCTGCTTGTGTAGGGGGGTTGGACCAGATGACCTTTGGAGGTCCCTTCCAACCCAAAATATCCTATGATTCTAAGACATGCAAGGAAGGGATGAATGTGCTGGTGGTTCAGCTGGGAGGTGGTACCTTGCACATTCATGTTGTCAAGTAGAAAGCAAAATAAAATTGGGGAAAAAACCCCCAAAACAACCAGCATTTAATATTTACAGGGGGAATTTTATAATAAAGATTCCCAATACTGAAGAATTCTGTTAGAAGAGTAGAATGAAGTTGAACTGCTGCAAACTAAACAGGTACCAGGGTCTGGGCTTACCAGGCTGGTGTAAATAGATGATGAAAAACACATTAGTCCTGGAATACCATTGAGCAAAAAGAACCCATGTCAACATGCTATGACATACAAGGAATTACCTAGCAGAGGTTTTATTATTTTTAATGTTGAGCCACCAATACTCTTGTTGTACAACCTACAAATTAGTCCACTTGTAAGACTATTAGTGTATTAATTTATGGAGAGGTAGCACAAGAAAAATGGAGTTGGTACATGATTTTTTTTTTAGTAATGGGAGCTGCATTTGTGTTCTTACCCAATGTGTGCTGAACTTTCTGCACAAAAATAGAAATACTGCTGTTGCCTCATGCTCAGTGACACTGTTGATGTGATGTGAGCCAGAACAGGCAGCACAACAGCCTCCTTTCTGCTCTAAAAAAAAATATATCCCTTTTTTCCATCAGATCGTACAAGCACAGCATAAAGCCACTCACATTTTTCTTAGCATTATTCAAATCCACTTACTAAACTGTCTGTTCAGGGTGGGGTTTTTACCTTATTGCAAAGAGTTGGCAAATTAATGTGGCTAAAATAAGACGACTGAAACCTTTAAATAAAACCCTTACCTAATGGGAAGGAAGCAAACGCTTCTCAGGGCTTGGAGTTGGTTACATCCATTTGTTGGTTTGTTTGATCTCAGGGTACTTCTGCTTTTCATGGGTTTGATTAGGAGTGGAGACCCTAGAATACTATGAGGCAGCACTTTTGGGACTTATCTGACCACAAATAGGATATTAAATCTTCATCAAAACAGTTCTAACCCTATTTGTATGACCTCCAGAGGTCCCTTCCAGCCTGAAACATTCTGTGATTCTATGTAGGGCCAAGATCAAGGGACAATGCAAGTTTCAAGTGTTGTATCTAGGTTCTCAGGTGCCTTTCTTTCCAAACTCCCTGCTTTGATAGTTCCCTGTCCCTTTTTTTTTCCCCATTTTGTTAATTTTGATGCTATTGTCTAATAGAACTACATGGAAACTACTACTTCAGCTCCTCTACCATAAAATGAAGTAGATATAAGCTGGAATAACTCATCTTCCCAGAGCCTGATGCTGTTGTGTCAATGAAACTCTATTTCTTTTTTAACCTACTTCTCATTTTCCTGCGTCTCTGTTGCCTTCAGGAGTGAGTCATTAATAGCTGCTCTTCAGGAAAAAAGTGAGAATTCTTCCAGTCCATAATTCACCCTCCCCATTCAAGGTCTGAGTCAGTTTTGAACCTTTTTATCCCATGTCATGACATAACCACCAAACCAGATGGAGTATTCAGTTTATAAGGATAATGCCAAATTCATTGCAAGGCTGCTCAGATCTCCATTTAAAGCCTAGTGCAGGTCAATAGGATTTCATCCAGGACTTCTAAACTGGTGGCAAGTGCTGTACCTGCTTCCTATATATGTATTTTTTCCCCACTTATGAGCTGCATGGTGTGTTGTGACCTCCCTAATAGTGCCATGTGATTCTAACTTACCCAACAGGATGGAAATTGGGACCCAATTTAAATCTGCCAGGCCTTTTTCTTTCTTATAACAGATAAAAGTATCTTGATTTGCCATCCCCAACTGTGAGACGTTCCCACTGCCTGAACTATTTTCTCCACAACACTTGTTTTCTTTGTAAAAGCCTTTTTCTATTGATCTGAATTGACTGGTGCAGAAAAGCCTTGTGAGTTCAATGCAAATCGTTGCCGTGCACTTACTGTGAGCAGCAGAGCAATAAAAAGAGGGGGATGCTTCTGTGGGGATGTGCAGCGTGTGTATTTCAAGACATGTCTGGCTCTATTGATATTTGCCCTGATCTTGCTTTCAGAGCCTAAGCAAGCAGTCAATTAATGCATTTTTAAACGTTCGGAGGAGATGCTAAATCTAAAACCCGAGGAGGGCACATGTTTGGGGGGAGGGATGCTGAATCTGCCTGTTTCCCTGGATTGAGCTGAAATTGATCTCAGTCTTTCAGCTGAGACAACGGCAACTTCTAGACTTGTATCCCAGCTGCATGTTGGGGATGGGCAGAAGCACCACAAGGCAACCAGAAAGAGCATCTTGGGTTTAACCCTCCTGAAATAACTGTGGGTTTTGAGGTTACTTCTATCAAAGAACTATGAAGAGGTTTAGGGTAGGAAGACATCTCAATTCTTGTGGATAAATCACTCAAGTAGTTTTGAGAGGTAGATCCCTGTTGTGGATGTTGTTAGATTGTTTATCTGTCGTAGTAAATGGAGCAAAGTTTTGTTTGCTTGAAGAATGTCAATGCAGCCAGGATTTGGTCCTTCATGTATTTGTGGGTGCTGACTCAAGGAAAAAAAACCTCAAGAGCAAGGCCTATCATAAGTACACAGTTGACCCTGGATAAAGTAGAGCTCCTACAGAAGGTCCTCAAAGCATTCATGATGAACCAGCTCCAGAATAAGAAGGATTTGGTGGCAAAAAGGCTGACCACCTCATCTTCTGCTCACAAAATCTGGAGGAGCAGACCCCAGCAAACTCTTGATGCACAGTCACACTGTCTACCCAAGCTCCATCCCAGCAGCCCCCAGCCAATCTTTGAACCATTCCTGAGCTCGAGCTGCAAAATTCAGCTCAGAGCTGTCAGCTAAATCATAATTTATCAGATTTATGCTTGAGTTAAAGTATCTCTGAGGCTGGCCTGCACGTTTCCTTGATAGGTCAACAAACTGCCCTTGGGGTCCAGCTTGAAGTTACATTTGTGCAGGTGCCAAAAGTGGGAATAAGCTGCATTGGGCTTCCTCAACCAGACAAGTTGTGCGTACTTGGAGCAGGGACATGCCTCCATGTCCCTTGTGCTGTGGACTGGAAGGATTTGCATCAGAAATGCCCAGAAAACAAACGTGAACAAAATCCTTTCTCAGTCCAGGAAATACCTGGAGTGATCTCTGTGTATGTGAGCTGAAGAGCAGCGATGTCCAGAATGACCATCACTCATGTGGAACATGCCTCCCATGCTCTGATTTACCTCTGTCAGAGGAAACAAGCACAAAACAGCTTTTAGTGCCTGCATGCAGAAATAATGGCATTACTGGGGTGCCACCTAGCAAGGGATGGCAGCTGGCTTGAGAACAGGCTGTGCCAGAAACTAGAGCTTCTTGTTATGTGAGAAACAAGAGCTGGTCATATTTTATTTTTATTTTATTTGAGAAAGTAAGGCTTTGGGCACATGATGTAAGACTTGTGTTATTGCTTAGTTTGAGGTCAAACTCTATTTTCTTCTGTCCAAGGAAAATGTAACACTAGTGGGGATTTTCTGCTGTTTTTCTGTGTATATCAGTTGGATATTTTTAAAAACAATTGGTTTGCATAGAGAGATGTAGATACTTAGAATCATAGAATCATCTTGGTTGGAAGACACCTTTAAGATCATCAAGTCCAACTGTTCCCCCATCCCTGCCAGGGCACCACTAACCCCTGTCCCTCAGCACCACATCTCCATGGCTTGGAAACCCCTCCAGGGATGGGGACTCCACCACTGCCTGGACCAGCCTGGCAGGAGCAGGAAGGAGATAGAATCATAGAATCATTTAGGTTGGAAAAGACCTCCAGGATCATCAAGTCCAACCTTTGTCCAGCATCTCCCTGACCCCCAGACCATGTCTCAAAGCCCCACAGCTCCTCATTTGTTGAACCCCTCCAGGGATGGTGACTCCAGCACCTCCCTGGGCAGCCTGGTCCAGTGCCTGAGTGATGAAGCAGTGTCCACACAAACTACAAAACCCTTCTGAGAGAAATTTAGCTTGATACAATTAATTAAAATAATTTAATAAACTTGATTTTTCTTAAGAAAGCAATGGTGGGGCTGAAGTGGGAGCCTGATGTGTCTGTGCTGCCCCTGGTCCCATCATCCTGCCCATGTGAGGGTCTGGAGGGGGGATGTCCACCAGTGGAGCAGAGCACATCACAGCCTAATGAGAGCTGAGTGACACCAGCACTGCCACCGAAGCACAGGTGGCATTTGCATGAATATCAAATGAATGCATTCTAATCACTATTTCCATGAATACCAAATGAATTTATAATAACCCAAGTCCTAAAGAATAACCATTTTTTATTTAAAAAAAACCCCAACAACAACAAAAAAAAGAGAAATAGTGGAAAATTAACTTTGCTCTATTCTGGAGAGGTGATATTTAGATAAAATCTTTGAAAAAGAGTCAAGNTTTAGGTTGGAAAAGACCTCCAGGATCATCAAGTCCAACCTTTGTCCAGCATCTCCCTGACCCCCAGACCATGTCTCAAAGCCCCACAGCTCCTCATTTGTTGAACCCCTCCAGGGATGGTGACTCCAGCACCTCCCTGGGCAGCCTGGTCCAGTGCCTGAGTGATGAAGCAGTGTCCACACAAACTACAAAACCCTTCTGAGAGAAATTTAGCTTGATACAATTAATTAAAATAATTTAATAAACTTGATTTTTCTTAAGAAAGCAATGGTGGGGCTGAAGTGGGAGCCTGATGTGTCTGTGCTGCCCCTGGTCCCATCATCCTGCCCATGTGAGGGTCTGGAGGGGGGATGTCCACCAGTGGAGCAGAGCACATCACAGCCTAATGAGAGCTGAGTGACACCAGCACTGCCACCGAAGCACAGGTGGCATTTGCATGAATATCAAATGAATGCATTCTAATCACTATTTCCATGAATACCAAATGAATTTATAATAACCCAAGTCCTAAAGAATAACCATTTTTTATTTAAAAAAAACCCCAACAACAACAAAAAAAAGAGAAATAGTGGAAAATTAACTTTGCTCTATTCTGGAGAGGTGATATTTAGATAAAATCTTTGAAAAAGAGTCAAGTAGTTGATAGTTTCTGTCTGTTGGTTTATTTGGTTTTTTTAATATATAAATATCTCATTTTTGAATGCTAAATACCAGATAATGAAGGTGTAGAATTACTTAATTGCTTAACTGACAATCTTAAGTGTAGAGTTTTTGGAAAATAAATGTCTTTGCTGTAAAAGGACAACTCAGATAATACTCCAGGAGTATATAAACTAATGAAGGGTTCATATCTAGCACCTTTTAGATGGCTCTTAACTTCCTGAAACTCTAGTTTTGAGTCAAACATCTCAAGTATCTGAAGGGGGCCTACAAGAAAGCTGAGGAGGGTCTTTTCATGAAGGTCTGTAGTGGTAGGATGAGGGGTAATGGGCTCAAACTGGAAGGGGGGGGGTTAAGCTTGGAAATTAGAAGGAAAATCTTCACTCTGAGGGTGGTGAGACACTGGCCCAGGTTGTGGATGCTCCATCCCTGGAGATGTTCAAGGCCAGGGTTGGATGGAGCCTTGAGCAACCTGGTCTAGTAGAGATGTCCCTGCCATGGCAGGGGGGTTGGAACTAGATGATCATTGGGGTTGAAACTCAAGAGTATCTCTGTGAAGGTTTGATGTGGAGTCAGGGAGGGTAAATGGACTTTGACTTAGTGACCTTCAGTATAAAAGAGGAAAAACAAATCACAGCTTTCCTTGCATCACAGGAGCAGCTACTGAAACACCAATTAAAAGCTCTAATGGGAGCTTGGGGTGGATCTGTACAGTCAGACACTTCTAGGTCAGGCAGGAGGGTTACAATAATAATAATACCAAGTACATTTCCTTATTTAACTTTGTTTTTTATTGTCTTCAGCCCGCAGCGTGGGTTTTTTTTTTACCTTGTAAGATAGTCCCTAATTGAGACACATGAAGCTCATAAGAGGCTTTAGACAAGATTCAGCTAGCCACAAAAGTCATTATCTCATTTTCATTTATTAACATGATATTTCCAATGGATTAACGAGGGTTTCCCTTTTGTTGCCTCTGCTGTGGCACTAGCCCTAAAGGGGCTGTTGCGTCTCTCCATCTCAAGTGACTTCTTACTCACATTAGATTACAGTAATGTACGTGTTACAGGAATGACATTTATTATACTTCTTGAATTAAAATTCCCCATTTGAAGTAGCTGTAATTGCTGGAAATAGGATAAAGTGGACTAGAGTGTTGGTTTTAGCAATGAGCTGGTATCAGAGTAACTGCTGCTAGAGCTGGGCAGGCAAAAATACTCTCCCCTCATTTCAACAATCTGATCCTGTAGTATTTCTGGAATTCTTTATGGCACAGAACCAATAACCTCAATTTTCTGAAGAAGCCAGAGGTGGTCTTAAGAAATTACTCCATTTTCCCCAACCCTGAGGTGTCAGTGGTTCTACCGGGCTGCAAAGTAATAGTGCAAAATTCAGATTAATTGGGAGAAGCACTGATCAGATGCCCAACCTGGTGCACTGGAGCAGGCTGTGGTGGTGAACCCCAGCACAGGGAGCTCTGTTATTTTCCTATAGTGTGTTTTCCAGCTCTTCTTGCTGCTCCCCAGCTCCTCCTGTTCTCCCAGAAGGCTGCTCGAGCAGCATTACAGCGAGGACCTGCAGAGAGCCTGTCTGCTCCAGGCGCTGTCTGATCTTGTCTGACATAATTTAAACCTGTGTTTCCTGCTTTAGTTTTACATTTTCCAGGGCCTGAAAGGTTCAGTGAGAAACAAAATCCACCTAAGAAAAATATAGAACCGGCGCTTTCAATCCGCCCAGTCTATTTCTGCTCCATCTTGCCTGGTACAGGGATGCTGCAGGGTGCCTGATATAAAATCAAGACCCTAATTATTTGTGGGCAGCAGATTTCTCCTGGCCAGTCCCTTGAGAAGTCTCAGCCCTAAAGAGAGTGAGCTTAACCCTGGCATTTAGGAGAAAAAATGTCTTTGCTCCAGCCAACCCTTCCCAGTGGATTTAGTGCTGATCCTCACCCGTGTTTTGTCCAGAACCTGCCTGGAGGTGTACAAAGAAAGGAGCTCAGTGATGGTGTGATCTCCCAGACCAGCATTTAATATGCCTAAGGATACAAAAACCTGAAAAATAAGTTGTGGAGCTTGGAAGGAGAGTTCTTCCTGCCTTGTCTTCTGGGGAAAAATAGTGGTAGTGGTGGTACTTAATCCTGGAAGCTCCATCATATGTCAAGTTCAAAATTCTAACCTACAGTGCTTAAGGAAAACTGCTCTGAACACAATCACTAACAGGTTTCAACACAAACTTGTGGATCAACACATCCCTTTGCTGGAATTTCTTCTCCCCTCTCTATTCTAGAGGGTCCTTTCTGCTTTGGTTATTAAATTGCACATCAAGGCTGATGTCCTGGGGGACGGGGCTGTTTGAAGCCATGCAGGGAGGCTGGTGGTGGCTCCAGCAGGCTTGGTGTTGACAGTGAGCTGGTGAGACTCCTGCACGGGATCTCCTCCCTGTTCTGGGGTCATAAATGTAGTCATCTCAAAGGAAAACTTCAGATGGGCCTTTAAAAGATGGGATTAACCTCTTGTAGGCACGAAGACAGAGAAGATACTTTAAAAACAGTGTGGTATAAATGTAAAAGGCCATGGGACAAGAGGAAATGGCTTCAAGGTACATCAGGGTAGGTATAGGTTGGATATTAGGAGAAATTTCTTCCTCAAAAGGGTTGTGAAGGGCTGTGCCAGGCTGCCCAGGGCAGTGGTGGAGTCCCTATCCCTGGAGGGGTTTCCAAGGCGTGGAGATGTGGTGCTGAAGGATGTGGTTTAGTGGTGGGTTAATGGTTGGACTTGATGATCTTCAAGTTCTCCAACCAAAACAATTCTGTGATTTTATGATTTTTCATTTTCCATGGTTTTCTAACAAACATTTGGTGTTGCCACCAAACCTTCAGCTCTACCCCTGTCAACCCCTTCCCATGGCTTGCACTTCACACCAGGGTTTAGAGAGGTGCTCTGTGCTCACCGGAGCCTGACCAGAAAGGGTGTTCAGAGCATGTTCTTCCTCAATTTAAAAAAAATATATAATAAAACCCCCAGTATGAACAGTTGAAATAAAACCTGAGTTTTGGGTAAACTCCAATAATGTGTTTTTCATTGCATGAGATGTGATGCCTGTCAACACTTACTAGTCAGATTCGCCTCTTTTTTTACGTATCCTAAGCAGGCCCCCCCTTTTTTTGTAGCAGTGAGGAGTGTCCTGCATATTATGCTTCCATCTCCATACTGTAATTATTAATATAGGGTAGAGAGAGGTCACCTATGTTTTTTTGGCACCAGTTACGTTCCCATGTATAAATCATGATAAAGTGCTATTACTCTGTAGGGTACACTGATGTTTTCAATTTACCCTGTGTAGAATAGCCTTACTTTCTTAAAAAAAAGGGGGGAAAAAAAGTCTTTTGTTCCTATAATATAGATAAACTCATAGATTTGGCAACCAATAAAAATAATATTAATAAAAATGAGGCATTGTTACCAAGTCAGGCCCTAACTATGCAGCCTAATGTTTCAGCGAGTCTGCGGCGCACATCGTTTTATAGCCAATTAAGAGGATGTTTTATTTCCCTCATTAAAAGTGCAGCCCACAGTCACCATGTTGAATCAAATAAGTACGAGTTTGCACATCCTGCGCTCAACCTTTTCCTCCAGGCACGGCGGCGTTTGTCATCTTTATAATAAAGCTTTCCAATTTTTCTGATTAATATTTAAAAGAAATAACATGACCTGAGGAATATATATATAACATCCTTGTTGGGAGGCAGCCCGTGCTCTGTCTGGTTCCAGGCTAATGTGCCACCAGATCACTTTGTATTCAGCCTCCTCCCAAGACCCTTTTTCCCCTGTTTATCTGCAGCAGCCTCTCTGTGCTCTTCTTCTTTCTGAGACCCAGACCTTACCAGCGCACGTTGCATTTCCATGGTCCTTGTGATGCTCCTTGGCTTCTGTCTTGCCCTGTCACGTTGAAGGGAGGGGATGGTCCTCTAGAGATTGTCCTCTGAGCAATTACTGGGGTCATTATGGGTCCGTGAGCAAGTGGTTTGTGAATCAAACTCCTCGCAGCTTTCTAGCAGAGCAGGTGAAGGATGAGAGAGATGGGGATGGTTAGCCTGGAGAAGGGAAGACTCAGAGGGGATCTGATCAATGCTGATTAATAGCTAAAGGATGGGGGCAAGAGAATGGGGCCAGACTCTTGTCAGTGGGGCCCAGGGACAGGACAAGGGGCAACGGGCACCAACTGGAACCCAGGAGGTTCCATGTGAGCAGGAGGAGGCGGTTGTTTGGGGTGAGGGTGTTGGAGCCTGGCCCAGGCTACCCAGAGAGGTTGTGGAGTCTCCTTCTCTGGAGAGATTCCAAAGGGACCTGGACATGATCCTGGACACCCTGCTCTGGGTGAGCTGCTGGAGCCAGGGGGGTTGGATGAGAAGGTCTCCAGAGGTTCCTTCCAACCCCTACTTTGTGATTCTGTGAGTGTTGTTACAAGGTGAGGTACCAAAACCTGGACACTGAGTGCGTCTGGGGGCAGGAGGTTCATTGGTTCCCTCTTTCTCTTCTGGTTCATGTGGCAATTTGCTCACATAACCCTTGTGTGTATCTTTGGTAGAGATGACCTGGAAAAGGTGGCTTCATCTTGTAAAGCCACAATTTCCACTCCACCTGTGTCTCCTGAGGATCTCCATCTGGTAGAACTCATGGTTGTGATAGACTCTGGGGAAGTTTATATCTGTTTTAGGACCTGGGCCTTCTGCAGGTTGCAGGAAAAAACATTTATTTTTTTTTTTATCATTATTACTATCAAAAGGCACATGTCAGATGGTTAGAAAGACAGGACCACAGCACAGTGAGCTTTGGTTGACAGTGGAATGCAGAAAGAGAAGTATTAAAACAAGGGTGAAGAGTGAGGAGGCTGAGATTTGACAGCAGAGGTGCTAGAAACTGTTTATTCTTATGCAGTCTTTTCAGTGCATTAATTCCATGGTCCCATTTTTTTATTCCCTCCTTCCCCCCCAACTTGTGTTTTATTTATTTGCTTTCATTTTCCCCCACCTCCCAATAATAATTGGAGGCAAACAGAGGAAAATGAGGAGGGCTAAGGTCAGTTTTGATATTTTATATTGGCACCCATCACTAAAGCCCCTTAGGTTCTTCAAACCATTACAAGCAATCACAGCTAGAATAACAAAATATAAGCCTTTAAACTTAAAGGCTCAATTATTCAGGGCTCTCTGTAAATTACAGACAAAGCTAACAAATTTCATACATTAGTCATGGTGAAAAATATTAAATTCCATGGTTTGTCACAGATTAATAGGAAAAAAAGATTAAAACGGCAAGTTGTGTAAGTAATTTAAGCGAGTGGTTGTCAGAGATTCTGCATGTTTGGCAGAGAATTAAATAAGTGAATATCAGCAGCTGAACTTCTTGCAGAGGAGCCAAAACCCTTTTTTTTATTTTTTTGGAGAAGCTGAGGCTCTTTTTGAATATGGGAGCAACATTTTCCTCAATCCTCTCACACATTCAAACCAGCTGCCAGACAAAGGAGAAGAATTTACCGTGCAGCGTGGCTTGTGTTTGTCTTAATCCATCCCCACCAGTAAGCCACTGGCTGTGGAGGGAAGAAAGGGAAACTCTCCAGTGGACCAAGGCTTGGAAGATGTGGAGAATACCAAGATTAGTGTCAAAGGCTGGAGGGTTTGTTGGAGGGGATGATAACGCCGCGCAGCAGCAGATGATGCTCTCTGTGAAGTGGCACCAAGAAATCACTGCAAAAAGTTCTTTACAGTGCGTCTGGAGAAGAGAAGGCTCCGAGGGGACCTTATTGTGGCCTTGCAGTATCTTAAGGAGGCTACAAGAAAGCTGGGGAGGGACTTTTTAGGCTGTGGGGTAGTGGTAGGACTGGGGGGAATGGGTCAAAACTAGAGGTGGGGAGATTCAGATGAGACGTTAGGAAGAAGTTCTTCCCCAGGAGGGTGGGGAGACACTGGCACAGGTTGTCCAGAGAGATGGTGGAAGCCTCATCCCTGGAAATTTTGAAGGCCAGGCTGGATGGGGCTCCTTTAACCATTATTGATTTGTGAAGGTGGAGCAGAAGGGAAATCAAAACTGTGGCTGATAGCAAGGGAACCAAGTACTTGTTTTCTGAATTTCCTGACTCCTAATTTATAGAATTGTAGAATTAGTCTGGTTGGAAGAGACCTTCAAGATCAACCCAGCACTGCCAGATCACCACTAAACCATGTCCCTCAGCACCAAATCTACATGTCTTTAAGTCCTTCCAGGGATGGGGACTCCATAACTTCCATGGGCAGCCTGGGCCAGGGCTTTACAAAATCCTTTACTTTTTTTTTACCTTCTCTTTCACTCCTTGTTATGGTTCTCCCAGATGAAAGCTGGAGACAACTCTCTGAAAACACAGGTGTGGCACCTTAATATGAAGATTCATGAGTTCCATCAGAACTTGCAGGGAACCTTCTCGTGTGTGTGTGTGTGTTCAGCATAAAATCTGCTGGTGGCCATGGTGTCCTCCCCCATGTCCATGTGTCTGCTGGGATGAAGACCCTCTGGAGATTCCATCCATCAGCAAAGTTAATTAACCCAGCATTTAGGATCTGCTGTTCCCACAGCATCTCCATCCTGGCTGGAGCCAGGAAGCCTCCATCACTTCCCATGGGAACTCCTTCCCAGGAAAATTCCCAGCACAGTTTCTCAATGAAGGAGGTCGAGTGTCTTCTGATATATCTTGGATAAGCATCTGCTTGTGATATTCATAAAAAATGGAGATATTAGGTTTGCTCCATATTCATTCATCTCAGCAGCAGTTGCATACCAGCACTGATGATCGACTTTGGTTGACCTGAGAGATTGTCTTTGACCTAGATTTAGAGTCAGGCTTAGACCTTCAGTAGAAGACCCCAGGGCTCATGCTTGACATGACCAGGGAAAACCAGATACTGCTAATTTTTCTGTTGTCCATCATCTCACCAAGCTGCAGGATACTCTTCTGCCTGGTTTCCAGCCCAGTTTGAGGCTGGGACATGGACAAGCACTTTTGCTGCCCTTTGTGCAGCTGGAGAGATGTTTGGTTTAAACTTCTGGCGTAGCAGGGATGGGAGCTTTGTGCTGCATCCATCAGACCTGATGCTCAGGCAGTTTTCATCTTGCTTTCCCTCTCCTTCCCAGAGGCAACCTCTTCTTATTTCTCGTGCGTGCTGGGTCATTCCTGGCTTCACTCACTCAATGGGTTTAATTCCTATTTATCATAGGGAAGGGAAGAGATGTAAACTGGTGTCCTTCATCTGAACATCCCTGCTTGGCTCCATTGCACCCACCTCCTCCAGCTCCTCCCTGCCCCCACCCTTCCCAAACCTGCTGGGTGACTTCAAACAGTCTCCTTGTATCCATCCCAACGTTGAAAGCCTTCTCTGAAAAGAGGTGAACTCCTCTAGCTAGTAACCTGCTGGAGGAGCCTGTCAAGGGCTGGCTGCACGCACTTCAGTCTTTACAAGAATCAAAGTGAAACGAGGAGAGTCTCACAGAAAAGGGTTACAGAGAGTTTCACATATTTTTTGCAGCCTTTTCATGGCTTAAATTACACTTCCCCTTGTTCTAGTTTTAAAAGGCAGAACAGAAAACTTAATTTTAACACTGAAGAAATGAAGGCTCTTCAATTATTTATAACATTAAAATGTACAAATGTTTGATCAATGAACTTGAAAAAAAAAAATATGCAACTACAAACCCCATTTTCACAGCGTTCTGAAGTTCACGTGGCAGAGATAGAGAAGTGGGATGATTATTAACAGACGAAGAGCAGCATTTTAATAACACTCGAGCTGTAATAATGAGGCTGACAAAAGCAAGGGAATTCAAAGCCAGCGCTGATCTGATGCTCCCTCCTTAACACGTAGCCTGTGCCTAATTTTGCAGAATGCAAGGAATTGTCAGAAAATTGCTCCAGTGCTGGAGACCCCCTCGGTGTGGTGCCCAGTGGGGTGGCAGCAGGATGGAGGCACCTTTTGTTTCAGAACTTTGTTATTTCATAGTGGAGTGTTTTGAGTAAATACACAGCTGTGTCTTCCTCTCTTTTTTCTTTTGTTCTCAAGCTTTATTCTTAATAGTAGCAGAAACATCTTTTTTTTTTTTCTCTTAAAAATGCTGAAATGTGACACTTCTTGCTCTAGGTGAACCTGCTTCAGCAAGGACTTGGTGGTGGAGTCACCATCCCTGGAGGAGTTCAAAAAACAAGTAGATGTGGTGCTTGGAAACATGGTCTGGGGGTCAGGGAGATGTTGGACAATGGTTGGACTTGGAGATCCTCAAAGTCCTTTCCAGACACAGTCTAGGGGTCAGGGAGATGTTGGACTTGATCCTAGAAGTCCTTTCCAACCTGAGTCAATCTATGAGTAGATGATCTCCAGGGGACCTTTCCAATCCCTACCATGCCGTGCTTCCCATGAAGCAGCACAAGTGAGCAAAGGTCTATAGAGGGGTTGTAGGTGGTGGCAGCTCCTGGAGCTGCCCAGCCCCTCCATGACGCCACACATGCAAAATGTCATCTATTTGTCATATGTTAGGATGAACAGCCAGAAGGCAGAAAGATGTCAAATCATTGCTGTGCTCCTGCAAAGAATGATGTAGGAATAAAGAAGGGGTCATGGTAAGCATGAGGCTTGTCCCCAGCTGACCACCTCTATTTGGAGTTGAGGGACTAAATGGGCTCAAAGCTGCTTCAACTCCATCATCTCCTGATCCCTTCACCCTGGGGTCTCCTCTCCAAGGGTTTGGCAGGCTGGTGATGTCTTTCCTTCACACTACAATAATATTTTGGTTGGGTAGGTACATGTGTTCCCTTACAAAAATAAGTTTATTTTCCCAATACCAACCCCTTCCAGAGAGACAAACACGATTTGATCAGCCAAATGCACAATTGCAATAAATCCTGTTTGTTCAGTGCTTTTCTGGGATAAATGGTTGGTCTTGCTTAAGAGCTTTGGATATGAAGATGCTTCTGATTGCAACAGCAAAGTGAAAACTCTCTGGTTTTTCTGTGCTGTAGCAAAACTGTGAAGTTTATAAGAAAAATGCTTTTCCAAATGGGAAAGGGCAGGTGGACATTGGATGCAGAATGCAAGGGAGGGAAAGAGTTTATTATACACAAACCTGTATTTATAGCCTTGTAAGGGAAAGAAAATGATATTTAGAAGATGGCAAACCTCAGCCCTGCTTTGGAGGAGTTAGGTGTAAACAAGAGCTATCCTTGAGACCTCTGAGCCTCATCCCTTACCCAGCTCTACCTGAGGTGGGAGAGGTGAGAGGGAGCATCTCTGCTCTTGGGGATGTTTCCCTCACCTTGGCAAAGGTCAGTTGAGTCAGTGCAGGACTATGTCCTAACTTCATCCCATTAGTGACCAGATGGCCAAGCCAAGGTGCAGTGAGAGGTTTGGGCAGCCCAGGGACATCCCCATGGGGTGGGTAGTAGTTTAGCCCATGCAGCAACCACCAAGGAACCAGATGGCCAAACCAAGGTGCAACCTCCCTATTTGCGTAGGGAGGTTGGACAAGATGACCACTAGAGGTCCCTTCCAGCCTGAAACATTCTATGAAAGGTCTGGTCAGGCCAGGGACATCCCCATGGGGTGGGCAGTGTCTTAGCCCACACAGTAACCACCAAGGGACCAAGCGGCCAAACCAAGGTGCAGCGAGAGATTTGGGCAACATCCTCATGGGGTGGGTGGTGTCCCCATCCACACAGCGACCACTGAGGGACCAGCTGCCCTTCCCTGAGCTGCTGCCTGAAAAAAAAGAGCCCAACAACCTTCATGCCTTGGTCCTGCAGCCTCTAATTATGCCCCGCGCCAGGGCCTTAGATGTGAAGGCTGCTGCAGAAGCAGGACGGTGAGGACGATGAAAGGGAAACGACATCAAAAGTGTCAGGGAGAGGAGAAGGCAATGCCATATCAGTGCTGAAGCTCCATGCATATTCCAATTTGCTATGTGACTGTGTTACTAATTTGGGAGGGGAGGGAAATCAGATTATACGCAGACTGGCATCCCATAAAGGTGCCTCAGGAACAGGCAACTGGAGAGGAGGCTCTGAACAGGGGAGGCTGTTGAGTCTTGTCTCAGCACACAAATAAAAGCTAATTAGGGCTCATTAGGGAGGGAGGGCTGCTGGGTCTCGGGTCTGTCTGCAGCCACCCCAGCAGACGTGGGAAGGGAGGAGATAAGACCCCAGTGCTTATAGTTTAGTAGGGAATGAGGAGTGGGTGAGCCCCATCCTTACACCTCCCTCTCTGAGATGAGTTGCATGGTTTTCAGCCTGTAATTCTTAAAATTACATCATTACATAATTGATCTGGAAGGGAGAAATGGAAAAAAACAAAGGAAAGTTACAAAAATTCTATTTAAAATTTAGTAGATTAATAAGTTAGTGTTACGTGGAAAAATTTGGCATTAAATACTCAAATTCGATTAATAAGATACTAGATTAATAAAGCCTAATATTAAATGTAAAAAATTAATTGGGTGCTGTTTGTGAACACAACAGCCAGAGACCTGCCAGCCCTTGCTTGTCTAAACCTCATGGCCATGGCCATAAGATGGAGGCACAAGAAGAGGGTGGTTTAGAGCTGAGCTGAGTCACCACTGATGGGATGAGTAGGAACATGCTTAGATTGAAATAAAATAAGCAATTTAGATGTTAAAAATTTTAAAACTTCTTTTTTGTTGTTGTTTTGATAAGTGGAGGAGATGGTGTTACTGAAAATATTTTTCTTTATTTGATAATTTTAGATATGTTTTCTTATGTATATGGTATTTTGCATCAGAGGTATTCCTGCCCATCGCTATAAACCCCCATTACTGGTGATATTTTTGGCCATTTTTGCCCAGAGTTAGAAAAAACCAAGACTTTTTACCTCTGCTCAGGCAGAGTTTATAGCAAATGGTAAAACGGTGTTTAAATTAGGATAAAATATGAAAATTAATATTCATTGACTTTTATGTTTCATTATCATTAGAAATTAGGTTATTCTTGGGTAAACAGTTTATAGCAAGTTATAAATATTTTCCCTTGACCTATTAACTGGCTCGATAAATCCTGAAGTTATTGACAGTTGCAGTAAAATTTACAAACTGCCATTAAAGCTTTTAACATACTAGATATGTCTAACTCTCTATAACAGGGAGAGATGATTTTTTTTTTTAAAGATAATCTTCTCCCGATATTAAATTCCTCCAAGATTTTAATATATTGTCAAAGTTTATGGGTCATAAAATAAACCTAGAGCTTACAAAAAATTGACACAAGGATATTATTTAAGGAAAAGGACGTGTAAGTTTTAGTAGGGTGAGAATAATGATATAAGCCACTGAAACATATAAAAGTACATACCAAATACTATGTTAAAATAACATTAAATGCCTTGTATAAATCCACAAGTCAAGGTTTAAGGTTTTTTTTACAGTGCCTGAATCCCTTATTATTGTGTCTAGATAATGACACCCTCGCAGCGCAGCACTTAGAGAAGCTCCCTCCTGATAGATGTAAAAGCATGAAATAATGATGGACCAAGAAATCCTAATTCTGAATGCCCTGATAATGCGAGGTGAGGGCTTATCCTTGGTGGGCCTGAGTCACGAATGGATCCCTCCTGGTGTAAATCATTTAAAATCAATAGGAATGGGTCGGGTGGCTGGGGGAAATTGGGCTGCCCTCATTAGGGGCCATGGATGGATGCCAGTTTACACCAGCTGAGGAATTGGTGGGTGCAGCTCTCTCTGTGTAAAGCTGTCAGAGCCCAGTGATCCATCAGGAGCTGCACATCTACAAGAGCTTTCCTCCCTTTCCTATATCTATATATATACGTATTTAAAAGTTGGGTGGTTCGACACTGCCCTTGAAATAAGTGATGTCTCATCACCTCATCCACCTGCAATGGAAACGTCACATTTCTCTTACTAGGAGGCATTAGGTACTTGATGGAAGAGTGGCTGAGCTTCTGTGGAGCTGTGAGATGGGGGGAGATCTCAATCCTACAGCTGAAGGGGTGGCATCCAACCTAGGGCTGCTCCAGGAGGTGACCTCCCCATGCATGTGGTCATCACATGTGCCCAGAAACAGCAAACAGATAAAGATGTATCCCGAGGACTCTAGAGGAGCAGCATGAAGACCTTGGGAAGCAGAACATTAGGTATATTCTTTCTTCAAGCATGCTTGGTGCTACCTGTATCTAGCAAGGTTAAGTTGGGGAGAGTCTATTGTTAGTCTTGGTGCTGTTGCCTGGTCTGTGATGAGCCCCCTTGCACACCACAGCTCTCCTTTCTACTGGTCTTCTCCTCCTCCCATAGGTTTGTGAAGCTAATGAGGTTCTCCATAATTTGTAGGCCCACAGCTGAAGAAGTTCTGAAGACAGGGGAAAAAAAGATGGGATATTTTTTCAGCTTATACTTTTTCAGAGCAAACCTCCTAAGAAATAAGGCAATAGTGGAGAAGTGCAATAGTCACAGGTAAAATCAAGAGCCAGGGCCATATATGAAATAGCTCAGAGGAGCTGCTCTGCTTCCCCTTTGATGTCAACTCTCACATGTATTTTGGGTGTCCCACCTTGAATGAGGGTGCCCCAGACCCTGCAGTAGAACAGAGCACACGCTCCAATTTAACTGAGGTCCTGCAGGACCATCACCTGCCACTAAAGGTACCAAACCCAACAGGTTTCCTTTTGGTTTTGTGTCTTGTATGTAAGGTGGGGCTGTGCCTGGTGGGCTTTCCACCCCGAAGCCAAACTCCTCATGGGTCCTCTCCTGGAGGACCTCACCCAGGTCCCAGGAGCTTGGCAGGGCTGGAAGGAGCTAGCTCTCCTTGTGGAAGCAAGCAGCATAACTGGTGTGACTTTGTGGTTTCCTACCTCAGCTTTGAAATATAGTAAACTCACAAAAGCTACTGTAGAGTTCAGAACAAACACAGGGGGTATGTTTAGTTATTTGTTTTTGTAGTAAAATAAAATATTTATTATACACAGACACCTACTGTGAACAGAGGGTAAGGCCACTGTGTTTTATCTCTAGGGTGTCATGTTTGACTTCCATTAGGGATGTATTATAGACCTGTGGGTTTTCATGAATTCAGAAAGTCCACTTTGAACACTGATTTCAAAGCCTACAGGGGGTGTGATGAATGTAAGAACACAGCTTCGGAGGAAGGAACCTGTTGCATCTAACAAACACCTTGCATTTGATAAGTCAGAGTTGAGGTGTAGCTATAAAGGAGTTGTTATTCTTTATTTTTTTTATTCCTTAGCACGATTTTAAAGGAGGATTTCCTATTGTTTGCTTGGCAACTTTAGCCCCTTGGAAAGCTCAAGGTGAAGGCAATGAAGGAGCTCCTGAAAAATGCCCCATTACATCAGCATACTTTTTACATTTTACCCTAATTCTCTGCCAATGAATCATATGGGAGGAGAGAACGACCTGAGTGATCAGGTGGATACTCATCTATCTCCATAAGTGCCTCTCGGATTAACGATGCTGTCCAAAACCCTCAGTAACACTTGAGGGAGATGCTGGGAGGGGTTGTCGGTGGTGTGTGGTGCTGCAGGCGTGGGGGATACCCCTCACATCACCCCCATGGTGGGCAGTGAAGGGCTGGCCAGGAGAAGCACCTCATGGAGCTCAGCATCATGCAGACCATGGCTCCTGAGCAGCCTTTGGGCTCAGCAGATATGTGTTCCCAGGAGGTGGGAGCAGACTCATGTTCTGCTCAGGGATATGGGGACATCATCTCAGCCCAGTGGAGGGGTTGGAGACAGCAATGGGAAGGCAGAGAGGATGCCATGGAAGCTTCAGATGTGGTGGTTCTTCACCAGAACCCTTTCTCTTTGTGTCCACATCCCTGCTGGTGGTTGGGCAGGCAGGGAAGGTTGCATTCCCTTCTCTTCAGACCCAGCTATCTCACCTTCAACCATGCAATACAGGGGAGGGTATATGAAATGCAGACACCTCAAGCAGAGAGATTGGTACCCAATCTGCAGTTGGAGGCCATCTATGGCATTTGGTTTTTATCTCCTGGCCACCAAATTTTAAATACTAAGAAGACCTAACTTTGTAAAACCAATGTGGGAATCACACAGCATCATTAAAGCCATTTTCCTCCTCCAGACATTGACTAAGGGAACGTTTGGAAAGTCCATTCACTTCTTTATCCACGTTCTTCATTCTGTTTATTGCTGTTTATCCAGGAATGTGCATGGATTTGTTTCCAAAATGATTTCATGGAGAGGCCAGAACCCACTGAAGCCAGAGAAGTGCAGGAGTCAGGGAGCTTCTTATAAGCTTTGAAAACTATTTGGCTTTGCTGTTTTTTTTTCACTGCAGAAAGGTCAAAGCAAGAAGTTAATAATAGTGTCTATTAGGCTGAGCTGGGATTGGAAAAAATGTGGTAACAGTCACACAAACTGGTACTAACAAGTCTTCTGCTCCTAATTATACCTTCAATTAATGTGTCTTAGTTCTACTTTATTGATGCTGCTCTGACATGGGGTAAGATGCTCAAAAGAACCTGACTCTTATTTTTCAGTAGATAGTGGTGATTATGTGCTAAATCCAGCACAACTCTCAAAATACTCTTGAAGCCAACCTGCTAGGGTAGACCCTTCCATAACAGTGTGAGTAACGGGCATGATGATTTCCTTGTGTGCCAATAAAATTTCAGTGGGAATGAGGGGGCAGCTGAACTAGCCAGCATGTAAATACTCAATATCTTTTATTTTGCTTCATTCCTTTTTGTTTTTTTCCTGGGGATTTTACACCAAGGGTGCAAACGGCCTCTATTAAGTAGTAAAATTCCTGTTGGCTTTGTGGGAACCAAAGGTTCACCTCATCCCTGCAAACTGCATCATCCACAGTTTTCAGCAGGGTCTTTGAAAGCCACTTTGGGTCCTACTAACTCACTAATGGACTTCTCCCCTATATCTGAGGTTGTTGAGGGAGTACAGGGCTCTTCCAGGTCCTACCCACACTAATCATACGCTGGGAGAGAGGTTAGCAGCAGTAGTCATGGACAGTAAGTCCCGCCTTGGTTATGTGCTTCCCGTTCCACTTGAATTCAACCATTAAATCTGAACTTCCAGTTCAAATTAAATATGTCATGACCAATGTCAGATATATGGACAACTTCAGAGTGGAATAACCCAAGGCAATCTGCTCTGATCGTATCATGCCTTAAGTCTCAGACTAAGTCCGGGGGGAATTTAATAAAATAGCTCAGTCAAGCATTGATCTGTTCCTGATGGCTTTTTTTTTTCCCCTTTCCTTTCCAATGGTCTTCTCACACACATTGCCCCCACTTCCCCCTTGAAAACAACACCGTATCATGCAGGAATAACCCCAAATATTCCAGTACTGCAGCTATTATGCCTTTACTATTGACCTCCTCCCTTCCCATCCCTCATCTGGTGACAGTGTTTGAGTTTGGCAGTATTGAATCACCTCGTTTCTCTCCCTCTCTTGCCAATATGCTGCTCTCCTGTTGTATTTGTTACATAAAGTGTGTAAAGTATTGTAAAAGGGGATGACAGAGCTGCAGCACGGCGTTGAATTGTATTGTGGGTCAGAGCAGCTGTAAGCAGAGCCTGGAGAGCCTGTTAGAAGAGCAGATTTACAGCTCCTTTGCTCCATCCAGCATGTGCCTCATTGAAAAATTCAGTGGGAGTGACACTGAGATGTCCCACTGGAGGTGAGGGGCTGGGAGTGCACCCTGGGGTTAGCAAGCAGGGGACAAGGGAAGAGCCTTGGGATGCAAGTCCTATGGGTGCTCAGAGGATGGGACATGAGCATATAAGAGTCTTGTCTGAAAATAATAATTTTTAGACGTCCTTTAGGACATAACTTTATATCTAGCAGGATATTGCAAGATGTAACATACTCTCTAGTATAATATAATACATATCAGGCTTAAAAAACCTCCATTTTAATTTTAGACATCAAACTATAACGTTTAATATAAAATCCAATGGTGTAATCACATTATTAGATGGGGCAAAAATTGCAGTCAGCTGCATTGTGAAAATATCTGGGGAGCATTATCACTGCTGCTGTAGTGTGTGAGCTGCTTGCTTCTTTCCCCATTATTTTACCTTGAAAAAAGTAGTTTCTGTGGGATGTTGGAGGAGGGCATCAAAGTGTTGCTACTTCTGGATTAACCAGGTGCTCCTGGTGAGATCAGTGTGGATAGTCCTGGTTTATGGGGCTGACAGTGAAGGTCTTTACTGGAAACCCACTGCAGGGACAGTGGTGAAAACGCGAGCTACTGGATTGATGGTTGGAGAGCTGAACATTTATATAAAGTCCAGAAAAGAGACCATCTCATTCTATGACTTTGCTTTAAAAATGAGTCCTTGGGTAAGATCCCTCTCTGATTTGAAACCCTTCCAGGATTTGGAAGAGTTTCAAATGAAATTAAAAGAAAAACAAAGCCTGGACTCCTGAGATCGCTCAGCTACATAGTGAGGAGTGAGTGTGAGGGTATGTTTTGTCTCTAAAGAAAATATCAGAGCCTATAGCAGTCAGGATAGTTTATAAGCATGAACATAACTTTGAATAGCCCTAGTTCCAGTTTACCGTGACCTCTACAACTCAACTCTGAGTAAAAGGTAAAAAAATATTCCCTTAATACCAAGCTATAGGCTAGAAAAGATACTTAAGCTCAGCAGATTTGCAAATCACAGGCATGTCTTGTTCCTCGTGATGCTGCTGATTGACCTTTGCTTTGCATTTGATTTTATTAATTATAAAATAAGGAGTTTTTACAGGAATCTAAGAATCTAACTCCCCTTCCCCTCAAGATGCAGTGCATGCACACACCAGGAAACACAGGCAGATAGACTATAAGGAGCCTTTTATTCAGTGTTTGAAAGCTTCTCTTTGTTTCCTTTCTAAGTTTTAACTCTCGCCTGCTTCTTCCCTTGCTGTGAAGTGGTTAATGCACAATCTGATGGGGTTTTTTTATTTTCACAAAATGTGGCTGCTCCTTCTCCACACACTGGCCCTTTCAGAGCTCTCCTCATCATCTCAAAACTGGCTTCTCTTAATCTGCCAGCACAGGCTTCCCTTTGTCCTGCCCTGCTATCAGGTAAGGTCAGTGGTGGTAGGAAGTGGTCCTAGAAGGGAATGGTCCTTTTGGAGTAAGGATGGATTGTGTGCCAATGCTTGCCTTGTCCTGCTCCACCTCAGCCATGTGGTTTCTTTCCCCCACACTCATCCCATACCCAGCCTCCATACCTCTCCTGCCCTTGTTGAGCTATTTTGATTGTTGCTTTGCTTTATTTGTGGTGCAGTAGATTAATTTAAAATTTCAAGACCTGAAGATTAATTGAAGCATTTTAGTGTATTCATCTGGTCTTCCCTCCAAACACTGAGCTTAACTCTTCAGGTCGACCACCAAAACATGTAGGAGGACCTGCCAGGGACCTGTCAACCAACACATGTTGTAGACCAGAGCTCCAACTGGTCCACAGGCTCCTAGATGGGGTGCCATGAGTCCCCATGCCATTAAAGTCACTCCCAAGGTTGATCTGCAGTGGCCTTGCTGTGACCCAAGGTAGGATCACTCCAAAGCTTCTCAGCCATCAGCCACGTCTGATCCTGGGCAACTTGCTCTAGGTGACCCTGCTCTAGCAGGGGGGGTTGAAGGAGATGATCCCAAAACAGGAGGATATGATCTCTAGAGGTGCCTTCCAACCCATACCATTCTGTGATTCTGTGATTTGCACAAGAAATATGTTATAAAAGTGAAAACTGGCACTACTATGAGCCATCAGCAAAGACAGGGAAGTCACCACAAGGAAAGGGTTTGATGAGAGGTCTGTGCATGTGAGACCTAAGTGTCCAATATCCCCTATGACTCTTTGTGGTATTTTAATGCTTCTGCAGAGCGTAGTCTTTCAAGTTCCCTTGGAAGGAATGAGCAGAAGCTCCCCCCTGGCAGAAGGGTCCATGCTGAGGTTATTGCTGGCCATAGCTGTTGGATAAGGAGCAGTCAAGGCTGATTGAACCATGGAGAGATGGAGACACCTGCACTGTCTGTACTAGCTCTGAATCATTACACTAAACCTGGGGATATTTCTACAGTGGTACAACGTGTACCCATCACATCCATGTGTGTGTGACAGTGAAATGTTTTACCATCATTGCATGTGTTTGAAATGCTGGGGAGATGTGAACATTCTCCAGAATGATCAGTCCTACCAAGTGATCCCTTCTGGCTGTTGGATGTCATTCCGAGCTTGCTCATGTCCTGCATTAATAGCATCAAAGACATGATGTTCAGAAGCCTCTTCAGAAGGACTGAGAATTAACTAAAGACAGGATGGAAGGAACTTACTGTTTTCTGTGTCTAAAAGTGCTGGAGGCTCTGAAAAACATCAGGTTGCATTAGCTGAGGATGTGGCTTATCAGTGGGTGAACTAAGGGAAGGACAGACATTGTCTAACACCTTGAGAAAAGGGGCCTGTTGCTGAGGAACTCCAGTAAAAGGAGCTAAAACGCCCGAGTGTCGAGGAGATTTTGTTCTTTTTGAGTGCCTGAACTTAATGGACTTTTCTGGCTGAGCTGTGCAGTACAGAAACCAGCAGAGCACTTCCCACCTTCGCTCCCTGCACTTGTCTGGGACTGTTCATGTCATAAATCATTCACAGCTCCACTAAGGTGATTCTTAGGCAGTCAGTCTATATCTTTAACACAAAGTCAGGGATGGAAAAAAACCACAAATACATATATCCCACTTTCCTGAACCAGCTTTTCTCTCTCAACAAGCAAATTGTGATATGCAAGCACATGTGAGAGCCAGATAGAAATGCCAGAAGTATATTTAGTTTCAGTGCACACGCCAGAAAGTCCGAGGTTCCTTGTTCTCTCCACAACATAAACCAAACAAAAACCCATCAAGCCACTTTGTTGGGTTTTTCTCCATCAACTTTCTTCCTCTTCCCCCTTGGTCTCTGTTTTGTTTCAGACCTGTGCACCTTTTTCTGCCTTGCTGCTGGTTGCTGGCTCTGGGCTACCCTCCCAAAGGCTCATGATGGGTAAACTGGTCTTTAGAGCAGTTATTTTTGCTGTTCATACCCCACTGCAGCATGGCAAAAATGTGCACAATGTCATGCTAGAGTGTGTCCAGAGAAGGGCAACGAAGCTGGGGAAGGGTCTAGAGCAGGAGTGTGGTGAGAAGCAGCTGAAGGACCTGGGGGTGTTGAGCCTGGAGCAAAGGAGGCTCAGGGGAGACTTTCTCACTCTCCACAACTCCCTGCAAGGAGGTTGGAGCCAGGTGGGATCAGGCTTTTCTCTCTATCTATCAATCAGTAGATAGTTTGTTGCCTGCCAAAGATGCTTCTGGTTAATTTTATATGTATATATATATTTATATGTGTATATATATTTATATGTATACAAACATGTATGTGCAACATAGGAAATTCTCTCTTCTTTCCAAACACTCTTTTCCTGCAATGAGTTCAAAAATCTGGTAAATTTAGGACCTCTTTTGTTTGTCAAAAAGCTTTGCTCTGTTTCACGTGATCCCTACCATTAACTTCAACAGCCTTTGGATCCAGTGCAATGACAGTGCCCTCTGTGATTAGATACAACATTAACACTGGAGGATGTCATCTCCTGTTTGCAAACTGATTTTCAAACATTATTTGGACATATTGAAATATACGTTGTTCAGTCTGGAGTATAGAAGTACCTTATGTACTAACAGTAGTGAATTATTTCAGAAACTAGATGAAGAATGGCAGGCAGGACAGATATTAGCAAGAAATGAAGGAGAATCAGGTTTTTTTGGAAAATCTTCCCAGAAAAAGCCCAGCAAGAGCTTGCCAGATTTGGTGTGTAAAGACAAAGCTGTCTTGAGCCCAGTTCAGAGAAAGGTCTTGGTGTCAAACGTTTTCAACTTCTTTTTGCATTAAATGAACTGAATTTCAGCCAAACCAGATTCCTCAGATTTGGGAAAAAACCAGATCCCCTCCCAAGCCCAGGAGAAACAGGCCAGGTTTCAACAGGAACGTTTTTGCCAAAGTTATAAAAGCTGAAGTGAAAGTAGTGGTGCTGGATCTGGCCTTTATAAACCAGCTTCAGCCCAGCAGCTCCTAAAGCACATTACATACAGCAGGGCTGGATTCCTCAGTCCTTAGTCACATCTTGCTCACAACATGTTCTCATTAAAATATACAGCTTTGGAGAGCTCAGGCTTGAAGGTCTCATGCAGGAGCACATAGTTTGGATCCCTTTTTCATGGTGGGAACTCAATGGTAGTAGACTGAGACCTTGGTTTTCCTGGAGATTCTATCAAGTAGAAGTGCCCACCATCAAAATCCAGCTGGAGAGGCATGATGCCCATCAGTGAACCAGCCTTGGTCCTTTGGGTCTTGGTGCTGGCTGATGTCCTGCTGGCCCAAGTGAGCTCCTCCATCCCCTATTGACACAGAATTTTTGCTTACTCCTGAGCTATCAAGGAATTTGTAGTGTGTGACTTCTGCATTTTTACCTGAACTCAATGTTTAAAGCTTTCCCTACTACATTATTTTCCAAGATTTTCCTTGGCTTTAAAATAATTTTTTTTTCTCCATAAGTGCCTCCCTAAATTCTCTACGTGTGTGTGTATATATATATATATATATACACATTTCCCATAGATGGCCCTGGAATTTCATGGTTTCTTTGTTATGTTTTCACCTAGATTTTCCTGTTTTGGGAGCAGGGATTGTTTTCCCTACATTTAAGGAATAGGTTTTTGACTGTCCCCATCTTTCTTATAAGACTCTTTTAAGTACTGAAAGGTCACAAGAAGGTCTCCTTGGAGCCTTCTCCAGCAGAACAACCCCAACTCTCTCAGCCTTTCATAGTTTTTCTTATAATGAGCAGACTTGGTTCAAGAAACTATTTTTGCCATGGTATATGAGGAAACAAGTAGATGAAAGGAAATTTTAAAGGTGACTGTGCATCCTTGACTGCACTGAAATCTGGAGGGGAGATGGACACAGCATCCAGGATGATGTCTCATCCCTGTCCTCTTAGTTCAGGTTCATCCCTTCCTATTGACAAGTATTGCCCTGGATACAGGGCGAGTGGATTCCCTGTATCCACATTAAACCGAGAATATCCACTTAAGTAATAAGATTTTAATTACCCAAGTCAGAATTTCATATTAAACTCTAATCTGATACATTACCGACCTAAATTAATGTCAAAAGGTGCCCGTACAGAGACTTTCACTCATTTAATGATGGTTAGTTTGGGGCCTAAACAAATTATTTGCAAAAAATCTCCAGGCTGGTGTAGAAATGGCATTTCCAATGCTAATGGACTTTTGATTTCCAATTAGTCCTCCCCTCACTGCAAAGGGGAACATTGCTTTGATCAACAGCTGGTTTGCTGAGCAGAAAGAAGTTGGGGAGATGGATCCTTGAAGCATTTTTGTAGTGTGTCAGCATGAATATGTGTCTAAAGGGTTATTTAATAGCCATGTAGCTATGGTGGGATACGTAGACTGTGTGCTTGGCTTTAGACCTTCATTAACTCCTAAAGAATCATAGAATGGTTTGGGTTGGAAGGGACCTCAAAGATCTCCTAGTTCCAACCCCCCTGCCATGAAGCTCAAAATGATCTTTATGTCCAACCCAGAACACACAAATGCTCTTCTCCTTCTTATAGAATCATAGAATGTTTTAGGCTGGAAGGGACCTCTAGAGGTCATCTTGTCCAACCTCCCTACACAAGCAGGGACATCTCTACCTAGGTCAGGTTGCTCAAAGCCCCATCAAGCCTGACCTTGAAGCTGTTCTCTTCAAATATCCACTCTAGGAATTCTGATTATGAAAAACACCAATTCACATTTTATATCTTTATTAGTTGTTTCTTCTTTGTCTTTGTTGACTTCTCAAGTCATGCCACAGAAACCAAACCAAGCCCTTTTTATTAACTAAAATGAACCTTCCCATGATATAAAAGCCCCAAATTCTCTTAACCCCTTGTACCCACAGGTCCATATAGAATTAACCACAAAGTCCTGAGGAAGGGTTAATGCTTGCTGGCAGTTGGGCCATATTAGAACAATTAGAGTGATTCATTGTCTCTGTCTAATGGCACAATCTGATTGTAAAGACAGCAGAGGGGGCGTTGGGAAATAGACAGCAGCCCACTCTGGTCAGGAAGTGATGGTGGGTGTCAACCAGGTCACAAACAGGGGTTAAACGCTGACTCCATGGCTGAAAAACCAAATCAAGACATGGCAGAGCAACCACAGAGGTCTCAATAACAATCAGGAGATGGTCTAATGTTGTTTTTAGCAATATAAAGGAGAGTTGCAGTGAGAAACCTACTACAGGTGATTGCACTTAAAAGTGTATTTACTATCCAATGTGTTAACCAAAAGTGTTCTGAATATTCTCCTACGGTTTGTTCAGAAAACCAGGGATTTTACATGGGAATAAATAGGAAATATAACTCCCGATTATGATATTGTCATTAAGGTACTTATTTTCAATTAAGAGTTTTTATTAGCTCTCATCAAGTTGAGTAATGAAAGTGCCGTAAAATATACGTCCCTTCCCACCCAGCCTGCTCCCCCTCGACCCTGCTGCAGAGGCCTCACCTTAGAGAAGAGAAAAATTAAAAGGAGAAAAATAAATTAATTAAAAGGAGAAAAATAAATTAATTAAAAGGAGAAAAAATAAAATAAAGGAGAAAAATAAAATAAGTTAAAATCAAGGAGAAAAATAAAATGAAATAAAATAAAAGGAGAAAAGAGGAAAAAGAAAAGAGAAGAAAAAAGGAAAGAAAAAAAGGAGAAAATAAGATAAAATAAAATAGGAAAATAGAGAAAAAGGAAAGGAAAAAGAATAAATAAAAATAAAATAAGAAAAGTAAAATAAAAGGAAAAAATAAAAAAGAGAAAAGAGGAAAAAGAGAAGAAAAGAGAAAAGAGAAGAAAAAAGGNTAAGATAAAATAAAATAGGAAAATAGAGAAAAAGGAAAGGAAAAAGGAGAATAAATAAAAATAAAATAAGAAAAGTAAAATAAAAGGAAAAAAGAAAAAAGAGGAAAAAGAGAAGAAAAGAGAAAAGAGAAGAAAAAAGGAAAGAAAAAAAGGAGAAAATAAGATAAAATAAAATAGGAAAATAGAGAAAAAGGAAAGGAAAAAGGAGAATAAATAAAAATAAAATAAGAAAAGTAAAATAAAAGGAAAAAAGAAAAAAGAGAAAAGAGGAAAAAGAGAAGAAAAGAGAAAAGAGAAGAAAAAAGGAAATGAAAAGAAAATAAAGGAGGAGAAAATAAGAGAAAATAAAATAGGAAAATAGAGAAAAAGGAAAGGAAAAAGGAGAATAAATAAAAATAAAGTGGGGGAAGAGAGAGGTAGGAAAAGAAAATACACGGTTATTTTTATTTTTTGAGCTTATTTTCCTTCTGCTTTGTCAGTTGTGTTTAGAGCTGTGGCACCAGCCAAACCCCTGATGGACACTTTGTGGCTCCTCCTTTCCCTAGGGCAGGGCTGAGGTGCCCATGGCTGGACTATGGCCCATCACTGATGGTCCATCAGGGCTGGGACTTCTTTCCAAACCCCTCCACACACATCCATTAATTTTTATTTTTTTTTAACAGTTTTGGCCTCTTGGAGGAGCTAATGCAAAGCAAACACTTTTTTTTTTTTCCTTTTCTTTAGGCAAAGGCTTTAAAATCATGATAAACCCATTTTGATTGTAAATATATTTTCAGCTACATTTTATCAAATAATCTTACCCCCCAAAAAATCAGGTTTATGAAGTTATGATGATTTAAATTGTTCTTTCTCCCTTTCTCTCCTTTTTTCGTGCATATCCTCTGGAGGATCTAAAAATAAGCCTCTAGCTATACAAGTCAGTGCTCCAGGTTTATCCCAGAGACTAAGGAGTATTTTCACAAAATACCTTTATTATTTTCTGGGGTTCCTCTGCATCGTGTGAAACCTCCAAGGTTATTTGAGATCAGATGTGGAAGGAAAACGGGCACATTTGAGGCAAGGTTTGGGAGGAGGAATTTTTCAGGAGAGGTGCTGGATAAATTAAAAATGTGAATTTATTTTTTTTGTGGTGCTTGGGTTAAAGATTTGGTGACTTTTGTTTGTTTCTCACGAATCTGGAAGGTCTCAGTAATCGATGAATGTGAAGACAGCTGGAGTTGTGGGAAATTCTGTGTTTTCTCCATTAACAAACACCTTCAGCCTCAAAAACTTTGTATTTCAGATGTAATATCATTGACCTTAATGAAAGGGAAAACTTTGAGTTCAATAAGACCATGAAGAAGAATTTAACCAGGTTTTTATGAAATAACATCATAGCATTGTTAGATTATTTCTTTTTTTTTTTTCTCCTGATGAAATTTGAATGTACAATCCTTAGAGAAGCATTTAGACAACCATGTTAGCACGTGGTCCTTCCCATCCTGACAATCCCTGTCTTCTCCTGCCCCTGTACAGACAACATAGAATCATCTGGAATCATTTAGGTTGGAAAGGACCTCCAGGATCATCATATGCAACCTTTGTCCAACATCTCCCTGACCCCCAGACCATGTCTCCAAGTGCCGCATCTACTTATTTGTTGAGCCCCTCGAGGGATGGTGACTCCAGCACCTCCCTGGGCAGCCTGGTCCAGTGCCTGACCACTCTCAGTGAAGAACTTCTTCCTAATATCCAATCTAAGCACAACTTGAGGCCATCACCTCTTGTCCTGTCATTAGTTCCTTGGGAGAAGAGCCCAACCCCAGCCTCACCACAACCTCCTTTGAGGTAGTTGTAGAGAGCAATGAGGTCTCCTCTCAGCCTCCTCTTCTCCAAGCTCAACAATCCCAGTTCCTCAGCTGCTCCTCATATGAGATTCTCCAGCTTTCCAGCTGATGAAACCACTCCTGTAGCTTTGCAGAATTCCTTGTGGCTGTAGGACCATGCTTGTCCCCAGGAGGAGCGGTGGGGGCCACACGTGCTGTCCTGCCCCTGTGCATGGGACGTGAGACAGCCCCACAAACACCTCCTTGAAGAACTAAGAGGCTTTTATGGCAGGAAGAATAAAACAGGATTTCACAGTCACTTGTCTTTGCAGTAACCAGCTTCTCACTTCCCCCAGCACTCCCCGGGGGTCTGGGGCTACTTCAGGTGCTCTCCTCTGTTTATGGCCCTGCAGCAGTATCAGTTTTCCTCAAATCTCCTCCTTCTAGCTGCTGGGGTGGGTTTATCCCATGGATGGTGACTGAGGATGGGCTGGTTATTAGGTTAATTAGCTGGTTTGGGGTTTGCCCCCCTCTTTGTGCTGCATATTGGAGAAGGTTGGGCATGTGGGCCTGGGCAGAGGGTGGCATCAGCTCCATGCTGGCACACAGGGACATGTGACAGGACAAGGGGTGATGGTTTTAAATTAAAACAGGGAGATTTAGACTAGAGAGAAGGAATTTTTGATGTTGAGGGTGCTGAGAGCCTGTCCCAGGCTGCCCAGAGAGGTGGTGGCTGCCCCATCCCTGGAACCATTGCAGGTGAGGTTGGACAAGGTTCTGAGCAACCTGCTCTAGTTGCAGATGTCCCTGCTCAGTGCAGGACTAGATGAGCTTTAAAAATCCCTTCCAACCCAAACCATTCTGTGATTTGATGACTCTATGAATCTACAACACAAGTGTCCATCCCCCCTGAGAGGGGGTTCTTCCTTGCCCTTCCATTGCCACCCAAACAATGACTAAAGAGGTGGGGTTTACTGCTTTTGTGTGATATGGGTTATAAAATTATCTTCTCTATAAAGGTATAAGGTGTGGGCATCAATATACAATATCCTTTCCCTCTCCTTAACACAGCAGTAAAAGGTGCAATGTAGGAAGCCCATCACAACCCAGAGGGCAGCTGGTGCTCAACTCCCTCTGATGCACCCTTCCAAGAAAGATCTCACTGGGATAGGTCATCAAAACCATCAAGAATGATGCTTGCCCCTCATATAATACATAGAATTAAATGGAAACTGATCTAACCTAGCAGCCACTAGCACCGAGTTTGTGGCCACAGTCAAGCACAGCTCTGCCATCAGAAATAAAATCAGAAAATTGGCAGATACTGATTGCCAAAAACCCCAAAATATTTTGATCTTGAAAACCAGTTGTGCAAATGCTGCCCAAACTTTGTTTTGCCTATTCCACTCTCTTTATAAAGCTTCAAGGTACTTCTATTGTCTGAAATTATTCAAATTCCAGCAAATAGAACTAAAAATGGGGCGTGCACCCCATAATTGTCACTCGTACAGTGGAAGGAGCCTGTGTTTTGTAAGTGTACATACTCCTTACGTGATTTACTGTATCCCTCCAGTAAATTTTCTTGTGGGGGGTTTTATGGTGCCTGGTTGAATCGTGAACGTTAAGCCAAACCTTCCTCTAGCCGAGGAAAATAGAAGCCAGATCTGCAGAGAGAAAGTAACAAGGAGTTTTTGTTAATGTCTATTCCTGCTCGTAGTAAGAGAACAGTAATTCGAGCCTAATGAAAATTAAATTTACTACCTTTTGTTTGTAGCTGTATCTTAAAAAACCCCCCAAACCCACACCCCCTTGTTAATCACCATGAACAGTTCTCTTCAACCAAGAGAATGACAAAAGAGCATTAAAATGCTCTGGACAGATTCCAGGTGGGGTTTTTTCTTTATTCTTTTTTTTCTTTTTGAGGACTTTCTGAAGAAAATTCCCATAACATGCTTTTTTCTATGGGAAGCATGTTTTTCCATGATTCATAAACCCTCTTTTATCCAGTCCATGAAAGGCCCTCTCTCCATTATGTAGACCAGAGCTGACACATTTATGTGCAAAATTGCTGGAGCATTTACACCACTATTCATCAAGGCAGTGTCTGTGCTCCAGGAATATTGCAATCACCTGGCACCATCAGTTTAACACACACATGCACAAATGTCTTGGAAGACTCTGTTATTCTAACACATAACAAAACATAACAACCCCTGCACTACTGGGCCACCTCCAGAAAAAGTTGCTTTTCTTTTCTTAATCATACACACAAAGGCAAATTAACAGATGCCATTATGTGATTGATGGGATATTGAATAATGTGAGATCTGTGTAAAACTGAGAATATCAATTGACTGGGGAAATTGCTAATAAGAAAATACTCTTTTCATCCCCAAAGTGACCAGCTGAAATCTGGTCTGTGAGGTGGTAGCTGGAAGTTTCACCTACTTAACTGGTTGTAAGGTGAATATTAATTTTTCTCTTTTTATTATAAAATATTTCCTAGAATCATAGAATGGTTTGGGTCGGAAGGGACCTCAGAGATCATCTCTGCCATGGGCAGGGACACCTCCCACTAGACCAGGTTGCTCTAAGCCCCATCCAACCCGTCCTTGAACACCTCCAGGGGTGGAGCATCAATTTTTAATCACCATCCCCTATTATTACCCTCCTCTGTCTATGGGTGATGTTTTCTCAGTAGACTTTCCAGTTGTCCCACTCTTCTGCACCCAGGTTTATGGATGGAGTCTGTGTCCCCACCTGATCCTGCTCTAACCATGAGCATGGGGAAGGTGTTGCAGGACACAGGTTCCCATCCTTTGCTGCTATCACCCCTTGTTGTGATGTCTGGGACCAGTTATACCCCAGAGAACACAGCCCTGTCCTCCCCAGAGAGGATGGAGATGGATCTTGTAACCCTGGGGGAGGGAGATATTCAGCTTTCAAAACTGGCCCTGGCTGTCAGGAGAGGAAAACATTTATTTTCCTGAGGATTTTCACTGACTGTACTAGGGAAGATTTTAAAAAATTGCCTAAATAAGTATTTACATGATACTGTAACCCAGAATGGTTTCAAAGGAGCCTTTATGATCTGTCAGGTCAATAATCTGCATTTTTAAAAGTCCCTGAATACATATTTGCATGATCTGTATTTCAAAAGCTCTAGTAAATATGTATTTGCACAATAGACCATAACAATCTCTTTTAAGCCATCGTGGTCTATATATAGTGTTAATCCTCATATATTCCAAAGGAGTTTTATTTTCCAAAATAGCTTTTATTAATAAGATGTTCAGATGCTGTGGTTCTGAGGGCGACAGGAGGATGTAATCAAAAGGGATGAGGAGGGCTTTTCATGCAATTAAAAACTGATTTAAAAGTTAGGCCAGCAGCAGAAGCAAGCACTTGGGTTTACCCCCCCCTTTTAGCTCAAGAGTTTTCCCTCTTGGAGGATCATCTGCTGGTTTCTGTCCCATTGCAGGTGGACCATGTCCTCCTGAGTAGCAATCTCTGGCAGGCATGAAAAAATCTTTCTGTTATGCTCCAGGTGGGAGAAATGAGGCAGAAAGAGGCTTTGAGACAGAGATCTAGAGGTTGTATCACCAGAGCAATATATTTATGGACCTAAATGTTTTAAAAAGAGCATCTGCTTTGACCAAAGTCATCTTGGTGTTTCTTCTGGGAGGAGACTGGATGTGTCTGGGTTGTTGGTCTGTTTTCCCAAGGAACAAGTGATAGGACAAGAGGAAATGGCCTCAAGTTGTGCCAGGGGAGGTTGAGGTTGGAGATGAGGAACAATTTCTTCCTAGCAAGGGCTGGTGGAATCCCTAGAAGGGGTTTCCAAGCCATGAAGATGTGGTGCTGAGGGACATGGGTTAGTGGTGACTTGGCAGTGCTGGGTTAATGGTTGGACTTGATGATCTTGAAGATATCTTGCAACCAAAACAATTCTGTGATTCTGTGTCCTTCATCAGAGCCATGGTTAGCTGCATGAAGCTCATACCTGATGTTGTCCTCTGGCTGTTTTGCTTTGAGATCTCTGCGACATGCTGAGACTGCCCCTGGATGGTCTGATACTTGCATCTCTATGACCAAATTCCTTACCTGTCAGTTCTCATCAGCAGTTCTAACCGTGTTTCTTCATCTCCACCATAGCTTTGTACAATGTTGTATGGCAGGATCTGGTCCAGTTTTCTTCCACATATTCTGGCTGGACATAAAGTAGCAAGTTCACAGTTTTTAGTCACAGCTGGAAATGGGTATCAGAGGTGGGAATGGGAACTTGAGTTCTCTTTTTTTAAAAGAAAACCCCAAACATTTGAAATATTTTTAATATTTAGGGTCTTGTCCCACCTTTGTATACACACCGTGTGTTTTCTATCATGCATCAAGGCCTCAATTTTCACTCTCAATACACCATAAATGCTAATTTATGTACAATTTCATTATCACAGAGTGAACGTTGCTTTATTACTGCTAAGAATATTATAGTGAAATGATTAATATCCTGATCATAACAACTTATTTCCCTAAATACCTGATCCTGAACTTACGCTGCCTTTCAATACAAGCAGAAATAATTTGGTATATAAAATTACAGCGGGTTTTTTGACTTTGGTCGTCTTTGCCATGACCAGATATTCCATCTCTCCAGCTACTTGTATTATTTGTGCATTTTTTTTTCTATGTCTCACACTGAATTAACTTATCTTAGAGGAATAGCTTCAATCTGAGACTTCCAGTCCCAGCGGCTGGCAGTTTGCAGACTGCAACTTTTGGTTCAGATTTGGGAGGGTCAGCACCTAAATAAATAAACCTCAATAAATCCTCTTGTCCCCAGATCGTGGCCACCTTGCCTCCACCTCAGTGCAGTCAGAAGGTTTCCCTGATACTTCTCCTCCTCCTCCTCCTCCTTCTCCTCCTCCTCCTCCTCACTTAGGCATCTGGTGCAGGTAAGAGAAGGAGGCTGCACATCTTGTTTCTGTTTGTGAAGGAAGTACACCCTGCACTTTCCCCTCCCATAAATCCAGCCAAAGGGGTATGTCATTAATCAGGTGCAGGATCTGGAAAAGTCATACAGAGACTTTGTGTCTTCTATTAAAAGCAGCAACTTGCGGCCGGGCAGTTTGTTTATTGAAAACGTTTTATTAACACTGTGCCCCGCAGAATAGGACAAAATAGGATTATTTCTCCATCCACCCCCAGCTCAGATTTTCTGCCTAAACAATTTGGCTCAGGGGCTGTAAAAATACACGTGTTGGTGCCGTGGCCTGGGTGGAGAGTCAGTGTCTCAGATGGTGGGGAATGGTAAAACACAGTGCCAGGTTATTTCCAGGCTTCGAAGGGTTCTCTGCATAAATCTGAGGCAAAGATTAAACCGAAGCTTCATAAAGCTCCCCTGGCTTTGTCTGCAGTGCTATAAAACAGCACCTTGGCTCCTAGGTAGCTGGCTCGGGATCACATGTGGATGCTTTGTGGTGGAGGTGCAGGAGAAAGCCTCACCTGGACTCACAGAGCCCAGTCCAGCATCATCCCATCGCTTCAGAGCAGAGGCAGCAGCCCCCCAAACACACATCCCTCATTTTTCCTACGCTGATAATTGCCTATTAACATCATGCCAATTAAACCCCCTCTCCTAATGCCAGAGCCCCCCCTGCGCAAAGATTTCCTTGCTCCATTAAAAAGACAATTTTGCCCGCGCCGTAATGGCAAGCGTCAAACTCCAATAAGGAAAGTGGGTGCTTGTAAGTATTTCATATTTTACAGGAATATGTTTTAAATGAAATACTGCCTGACAGATAAATTACACTGGCTTTTGCCAAGTACCCGGCTGATTTAGTGCTACCAGCGGTGCAGATGGTTGGCGACAACTTTGTAGGTGCTTAAACATCTTAGTACATGAATGCAATTTTTGCCCCTAATGCAAACCACTTGTGGAATGACCCCTCGCCTGTAATGTTTTCCATTGAGAGAACTGATTTGGACTTGCAGAGAGAAAAGTTATATCCAAATTACATTCAGGTAACCTGCAGCCTTTAAAAAAGAAAAGAAATGCAATTATATCTGCTCCCAGCAACCGCAGCTTAATGAAAACAGAAGACTGAAATGGTCTCTCTAAGTTTCAGAACTTACAACAGGTCCCTGCTTATTAACAGAGCAGTTGTACCAGCAATTTGTTTTTGTAATTATGTTCTTTGTGGTCTACACAGTTTTCAAATAGTCATGCAAAAAAGGACAGCTGGAAATACTGCTGGTTGCTTACCTAATCCCCAGTGAGAATAAAAATAGATAACAGTAAATGAGACTGTATGGAGGAAGCTAAATTAACAGTCAAAGCTGAGATTTTTTTAAAGACACAGTATACTTCAATATATGCCTTAAAAGATGGAGCTGAAATGTATTAAATATCAGTAGGAATACCTGGCCCTTTGATTATGTGAACGAGGAGCAGAGCTCATTGCCTGGCTTGAAACACCCAGGTCTTGTGCAAAGCAAATAATGAGCTTGACCACAAAATGCTCACATTTTCCATGCAAAAAGCGAGCACCAAGGCAAAATGGTTGCTCATGGATCAACACCAGTTCTCCTTTCTGGGATTACATTTATTGTCAAAAGAAAACTGCCCAGATTTGTGCTTAAATTGTGATTGGAATAGGCTTCAAAGAGGGTCACTTCTCTAGGAGAAGCTTTACCTGGCAGTGGGGAGCTGTGCACACATCCTGGCTTGAGATGGTGATGCTGAGCCTCAGGGGAGGCCTGGAAAAATTCAGATTTGGAGAAACTCAGCCAACTTTAGAGAGCCTGGAAATGTATAAATTGCAGCTCGAGGCTCGTACAAGCCCCACAATCAGTCTTTGCTCAAATATCCTTGAGCACAACTTTCCCCGCTTCGTTTTAATTTGCAAGAGCTGTGTTGGCACTTGCCATGGGTATCGAAACCTCTTCAAGGCTTCAGTGTTGAAGGACAGAGGCCACCTGTAGCTGCACTCGGTGGATGCACCTTCCCTCCACGAACCAAGGGGCCACCAAGGCTTTGGAATTTGAGATGAACAAGGATTTTTACCAGCATTTGCGTAGCTAACGAGCGAGCCGGGCTACTGGCGGGTATCAATCAGCATTTCATTATGCCACTCTGCATTAGCTGAGGATGTGACCTGTGCTATTCCCTCCTGCAAAGCAACATCTCGTAGCTGTCATTTCCTTGAAGCTATCAAGGTAAAGGCGTGATGGAGCGAGGAGCTGACATTTGCCAGGGGAAGCTCACAGGAGCAGCCCCCCAGCCCCACGCCCGCAGCCGTGGAGGAAACAAACCCTCAGCGCTTGTGAACTTGGTTTCCTGACATCCTCTCTTGTCTTGAATATTCCTCACAGGTCTGGGAGGGAAAGGCTGGGCTGCAGAAAATCCAAAGGCACAAAGCAGAGCCAGCAGGAAAGTCATATTTCACCCAAAGTGAGAGCCAAGTGAGATCACCACGCTCATGCTCCGGCTGCGCCGTGGGTGTGGCAGGGTTGGGGGAGGCAAATCTGGGGTCAAACAGGTCCAAGGGCTCCGTCCTTAAGGTCCTGATCTGGAATAAATTGAAACCAAAGGAAAGGCTCCCCTTGGTTTAAGGGAAGGCTTTGAAACAGCTCCTTTTAAGTGTCTTATTTTCTGAATGTATCCAAAGGATCGGTGAGAGCAGTCACCTTGGAAAATGATTCCTTGTGGTGGTTTTCTGCAGTTCCAGGTGCCTTGAGAAATACCTGGAATGGTTTTCTGCAGTTCCAGGTGCCTTGAGAAATACCTGGAATGGTTTTCTGCAGTTCCAGGTGCCTTGAGAAATACCTACGGGACTCACCTCTTAGCTGTGGTTTTATACCCCCAGCTTTCTCTAGCTAAATGCATCCATTCCTCTCTATCCTGATAGTTAATGAACAGCATCCTAAAATAAATAAAATCCCTCCACCTCCCTAGAGTTGGAGAGGAGGGTGCTTGCACTTAGGCTGTGAGATTTGGCTGTGTGGGAAGGGGGTCTTTTGTATTTATTTTTTCATTTCATATTGAGGGAGCAAATATGAAGTGCACTGTATTTTCCTTGAGGACTTGGTTTGCTGAATCTGAGGCCAGGTAAGAAAAGAACAAGAGGAAAAGCCACTTGATTTTGTGCCTGCAGCAAAGCGAAGCAGTTGGAGGCCAGAGAGGGGAAAAAAAAGTGTGAGAGAAGAGAGGTGCTGTGATTTAGCAATGAGCAGGGCTGGGGAAGAGGCAGAGGCTGGGTTGCTTGCCCCCAGGGGTGCCTGGGCCATACCTGCTGGCACTGCCCATCTTCCCAGCTCCAGGCAAAGCCGCATCCCGAGCCAATATTCGTGTATTCCAGGGATGCTCCATCACAGGTTGTTTCCAGCTCTGTGCTGGTAGTAGCTGGATGTTTCTGATCACCTCCACAAACCTGGCTCTGGTCCACCTCTCGGTCTGACTCCAGATGGCAGGATGAGGTTTCCTTGGTTTGTTCTGTACTACAACAGACTTTTAAACAGTGGTTTGTTGTGACCATCTTCCAGCCCTGCTCTCAGGAAGATCACTGCTCAGAAAAGCAAAAAAAAGGCCCTAAAGCTGCAGAGAATTGAATGTAAATGGCTTGTGGGGAGGTGTTACATTTGAGGTTTGGTTCTTGTGGCATCTCTGCATATTTTGGTGATATGTCTGATATAGAAAATGTGAATCAGATAAGCTGGAGATACTCAAAATCAAAGCAATCTGATCTAGTTGGATCTGTGTGATGGGGAGGTGGGACTACATAACCCCCAGACCAACCCTTCCGATAAAATTAGCAAACCCTACAAATCCAGAAGAAAAAGTGGAAATACCACTTGTTCTGACCTTGGAGGAGCTACCAGCATTTCTCTTGGTGACTCCTGAACCTCCAGGCCAAGGATAAGGCCACGAATGGGGATGAAATCAGAGCTGGCTGCTTGTATAGCTCAGAAGAGAAGTAGCTGGAGATGTTCTACCAGTGCAGGCAAGGCAAGACTTCAGATTTCAGACTCAATCCCTCTCTGCAGGCACCTGACACACACCCAGGACTTCTGTCTGGCTGCAGCATGTGTTGGAGGACTACTCCTTTTTGAGCTCGCAAGTCACCCAGTTAGTAAATCACAGATATACCTGGTTCAATTTACACTTACGTGTTGCCTGATCTGTCCTGAGAGCAACCTCTTAATAAATTAAACTGAGCCCCAAAAGAGGTTAGAAAATTAAGTTAAATGCTTCACCATCTGGGACTCAACCAGGGCTAGATTTAATATTTGGAGTGATGAGAAGGCAAAAAGCAATTGTTGTCATGTAGTTACCACTTCTTTTTTTTTGGAGATAACAAGATAATAGAATAACTTCAATTTTTTTTTTTAAGTAAGGGCTTTAAGCTGAGTCTTACTTAGACATCTCCAAGAAAACAATGTCACTAAATACCTTTAAAACCACCAGCCTGGAGCCTGGGAGTATTTTTGCCTTTTGGAGGTGAGGCAGGTTTCACAATTTGGGATTCCTGCCTGTCTCCTCCACTGAGCTGAGCTCCCACTTGCCTCCAGCCACATTGGTTTAGGACCCTTTCCAGGTCGTTTGGAAGTTGGGCATGGAGCCTGCTCCACACAATGTAGAGCTATGAGAACCTGGGAAAACCTGCTTGGCAAAAAACTCCTTTGTTTTTATTTTAAAAAATAACCTGTTGTATTTCTTTTTTCCCCAAAATAAAAAAAATAATCCCTAAATTGACCAAGCTGGTGAATCTCACCTGAGTTTCACTAAAGCCAATAGGGAATTTTAAACCGAGGAGGGAAAAAAATGAGGGTAGCATGTAAAAACAAGGGTTTTTTTTGGATTTTTTTTAATTATGCAATGGACTTTTTCCTCTAATGGAGTCCCCGTGCAGCCGGCCACTGGCACACGCTGCCTTCTGCAGATGGATCACAAGCAGCACACGCAGCCCTGCAGAGCTGGCACACAGATGCTGGCATCACTGCTGCCAGCTCGGCTGCGTTTGGGGGAGATGGCACATTGCTCCTGCTCGGGGAAAAAGGGGGGGAACCCCTCCCTCATCTCATCTCATCCCCAGCACTCAGCCACACAGCTCGTCCCAGCTCCCCAAGCTCTTTCCAAAGTGGCAGCAGGCGCGGGGCCTTGGGGCATGTTTCGGGTTTATCCACCTTGTAAATCTCATCTCTTTAATTTTGTCAGGGTGGCAGCGCCTGGGCTGGACCTGGGTCTTGCCAGCAATGAGGGGACTCATTATAGGGAGCGCTCAGACCATCCTGACCTGCTCACCAGCACACCAAGGGCTGACCCGGGCAGAGGGTGGAGGATGCTGAGCCCCCCCTGCCCAGGCAGTGCAATGGGGCTCACTCCACATCACACTGCTCATAGAATCATAGAATGGTTTTAGACTGGAAGGGACCTCAAAGATCATCTAATTCCAACCACCCTGCTATGGCAGGGACACCTCCCACTAGACCAGGTTGTTCAAAGCCCCGTCCAACCTGCCCTTGAACACCTCCAGGGATGGAGCAGTCTATTCCTGCTCAGTACTTTTTTATAATGACTGGAATCTTGTTGGTGTGGGTGAAGACCAAACCTGAGTTTGAATCTGGCTTTTCCTACAGAGTCCAGCCTAGACTTTGAGTAATCCAGGAAGGTGTTTCCCATCCTGACTCCTCCTGCACACAGGGAATGAGAGTGAAGGTGAAAATGATATATCCTGAATGTTGAGAAGATGGACAGGAGAAACAGCAGGAAAGCACAGGAGAAGAAAGTCTCAGGGAGGTGGACAACCGAGCTCTGTTTAGAAACATCTGCAGAGCATATACCCTACACCATGACCACTACATCATTCCTGCCTTGCAGCCTTAGGGGCCTTTAACGCAAAGATGGAGTTCGGAGCAACCTGCTCTAGTTGCAGATGTCCCTGGTTGGTCCAGATGAGCTTTAAAGGTCCCTTCCAATCCAAACCATTCTATGAAATTATCACCATAATTGGCCAATGCACAGTGTTGGAATAGATGTCCGTTAGTAAGCCCAGGGTAGAGCTGGTGTCAAGGCATCATCTCTCCTTTGTTAGCTCAGAGCTCCAGAGGATACTGGTGACCTCCTTGCTGCTTCCCAGATGAAGAATGAGTGACCAATGACTTCATTGGAAGGGAAAGAGAAGGAACACGTGCCAGGGAGAGATGGTGTATGCGATAGAGCTGTTCTCTGCTCCACCACTATTTTATTGTAGCTTTTGGAACTCACCAGCTCTGCGGTTATGGATTTATTCTTATGTGAATTCCAGCTGTTGATTGTGTGTTTCATCCACCAGCAGAAAAATCAGCCACTTACTGAGGGCTGAGAAGCAATAAATTCCAGACTTCCTCATGGAAGACCATCCACCTGAGCTGGAGCTGGTGGCCTCATGGCCCCAGGGCAGGATGATGCCCGTGGCATGGGGAAAGGAGACCTGCAGTTTGGCAGGGGACCAGGCTGGATTACCACAGCTGGGGGGAGCTGAAGAGCTGCTGAAAAGGGCTTTGGTTTCAATAAACCTCTTCCTCTAAGGCAAGGGGTCGGGGTTTTGTGTCGGGGAAGGGGGAGTGCAAAGACACAGCCACATGTTTGGGGCCAGTCATTATAAATTACGCCCTGGTGCTGTCTCAGAGATGAAGTGAGCGTGTTTTATTAGGAACAGAGAGACACTTGGGCTCTCGGCCGGGTGGGATGGGAGAGGAGTGGCTGGTTAGGGAGGTCTTCCCAGCATCTCCCACTGATAAGGCCAACTCTGTCACCCTCCAGCAGCACCTTGATCTGGTGCTCTGCAAGCCAGCAGGCCCTATCCCTTTGCTTTTCCCCATCCAGCGCTCATGCTTGATGTTTAAATCAATTACATAGACATTTAAGTCTCTTTCACATGCCAGCACATGGCCCTTGTAAGCCTTCAGGGTTGGGGGCAAGGAGGAGGGGGGGGTGTTGGCTTTTGTGAGTAGTATGTACATTAATTCCAACGTCAAGAGCTGCAGTAAATCACTTAATGCCTGGATCGAGTCAGTTGTTGTTGTTTGGGTGAATTGGGACCATATTGGGGACCATAATAACCTAATAATGGACAGTGCAGGCAGAGACCACACTGTAAAGTATATTGTAGGGGAATATGGTAATAGCCCGAAATGGCAATTCTCCTAAATAAATAGCACATCAACTTACTTAAACCTAATCATAAATGGGACAAATTGGACCCATGTGCAAAGAGAAACTTGAGCAGAACGCGGGAGTTAAAGCAGCCATTGTTCCCCAGGCTGACCCTGGGCAGAGAAAGCCTGGCTCAGGTTACATCTGTTAAAATGATTCTAATGCCAGCCCAGGATTTTAATTATAAATATATAAAACATTTAATAAGAAGACATTCTGGGCTTACTAAGCCTTTAAAAAGTGGCTGTGGGCGGGGCGGGGGGGATGGTGCTCCATGTGCCCCAGCCCGAGTGCCAGCCTCTAATGATTGAATGTTTTCCTGTCATAAATTGAAAAAATCTGGTTGGTAAGAATGGATCCAAATCACTTGGCATTAGGGAGGTAATTTGTTACCTCGCTTCCTCTTGGAAACACTCTGCTTCCAAGTTTGCTGGAACTTAGTTTCCAGGGAAGGGCATGGCCAAAAAAGAGAAAGAAAGAGCAACCAGGTTGCTGGTGGTTCTGATGTCACACACGTTGTTTTTACTCCCTCTCCTGGTTTTTTTCTTCTGCCCTCTCATGGCTCCAAACATGAGATTCAGCAGCCAAAAAAAAGGAAAAAAAAAAAAAAAAAGAGGTTACTCAGGACAAAAGCCAGATCTATAGCCACCTTCTTTGTACCTTTCCAAATCTCAAGCCTGCTTAATTATGATTAATTGCCACATGGATAATCAGATACAGTTTCAAAAGGTTGGAGATGACAGTCCAAGGACACCAGGGAAGGAGGAAGGTTCGCCTTTGTTACAAGCAAAAAAAGAAAAATACCGAAAAAAATAAAATACCGGGTCCCTTCCTCAGCCCCATAACCTTTTCTTATTTTAGCAATTCCAACCGGCATTAATACCATCAGTATATTGTTCCTGCTCCTGGGAATTGAACTTCAACTGTACAATTTCTGCAGCTGTCAGTTTTTCCAGCCCTCCTGTCAATAAGGCAATGTTGGGGTGCCCTTCTTCTCCAACGAGAGCAGTTTCAAGTTTCTGCTTCATGTCTGTGCTTTGTGGGTGGTGAGAGAGAAAA
>VYZX01011735.1:368296-381680 GCA_013401335.1 Brachypteracias leptosomus
GGTGGGGAGAAAGAAAAAAAAAAAAATAAAAAAAAAAATTATATATATATATAAAAAAAATAATAACAGCAGTTAAAAAGCTTCCACTCTTGACTTAACTGGATCAAATGTAATAGACTCCAGCCTGTTCTCCCGCTTTCCTTTGCTTGTTTTAGAAAACACTGTGAGAAGTGCAGGAGATTTTGTCTTGCCAGCTCTTTCCTCCATTTAAAATCCCTTTGGCTAAGTCAAGGATCACAGTATGTCATTTCCAGCCTAACAGAAGTGCTGGGCCTTGTTCAGCTCCTATTACTAGGAGGCAAATCCCTCGGTTGCAGGCGCCAGTGTTTCTGCGTTTGGCTCCTTTCCCAGTATTGTTTCCTTCATTACATTCCAGAGTGCCTCTCAGCCAGTTAATGTTTGCACTGGGAGGTCCAAATATCCAGCAATCAGCACTGAACTTTTCTCTTTTTTGTTGAGAATTGCAGGTTTCAGATGCAATCACGGGCTTTAAAGCCGAGCGTGCAGGTGAACGCCACGGCACTAATTTCCATTTTATTCACAAACAGTGATATTTTGCTGCACTTTCTCCATGTGCACTCGTAAAAGGCTTGCAGAAGATGTCTGGATTTTTTGGGGGGTTTGTTTTTTTTTTTGTAGGGTTGTCTGGGTTGTTTTTTTGGGGGGTTGTTTTATGGATTTGGGGGTAAACACTGCCCCATGTATTAACTCACACCCCCATGTATTAACACCATCACTCCCATGCTCGGGCATTGCCTCTGAACGTTACTCCTAATAATTACTCCTAATAATGCAATAATGCAATTGCATCCTGAATTTTACTAAAGGTGCAGCGAGATGAAAATAAATGAGGTCATTTGGGTGATGTGGAGGGTTGGGGTGGCTCACACCTCGTTGCTGTGGGAGGTTTGCTCTCTGAATTACTTTCGGTGCCATTTAATCTCTAAAAGTAAGAGCAAGTTGCAGCCTTTTGTGGTGTGTGCAAGAAGGGGATTCATACCCTGGTTTATTTTAATTTAATATTGACTATTTGAATATTGAATATTAAATATTGATTTTCCCCCGTGTCTGACCAGGGGTGGCTTTAGGTGGCTCCACTGGGATGCACCCAGGATGGATGGTGACCTCTGAGGGCAGCATCCCTGTTCTCCTCCCACCAGAAAGTCCTATAAACAGCAAGAAAACTTTCTGTACATTGCCCCTTTATTTTCAGAAGCTGTGTCAGGCTGTACCCCAGGCAATTTAAATTGTACTATAGAAAAGACTTTGATAAGACAGCCCTGTATAGTTTGTTATTAAGTTTCATGGGTCATAGGCTCGATTAAGCAATTAAAAAACTCCCTGATATGGTGGGGAAAAGGAAAAAAAAAATAAATGTAGAGGTTGGGAAATCCTCAGTGTTTTCCATAAAGCCTCCAGCTAGGCTTCCACCCATGATCATATGTCATAGGGATGGTGTCAGAGCGTCCTAAGGGTGCCAGCTCACAGCAATGATATCGAATTCGGGGAAGTGTATATGCTCAGAGAGAATACTAATGTTAACTCAGCCTAAATAACAACACTGCCAAAGGAGGGAAGGAAAAGATGAAATACAGTGGATTCCAGGAGGCAACAAGCTCTCATTTATTAAGATCACAGGCATTTTGCAGGTTACAAATCATAAGGCAGAAATAACTTTATAATATACAGGTCAGGAATGTGCCGGGGATATGGAGGGACTATTTCCTTGGCAATAATCTGCCAGAGATAGGCAGGAGGGTGCGTTTTCTGGCACAACAAATCACTGCTGATTAATTTTGTCTGCCTTTGTCTCGGGGAAGCGACGAGACACTTCACTGTGTGTTTTGTGCTCACTCTACTTCCCTGCTATTCTTCCTCCATGCATAATTTTTTGCAAGATAGGCCAAACACAATACTCTTTGTTTTACCTCTTTGACATCATTTTTGCCTGAACACAACACGCCTGCAAGTCGAGGGGGTTGAATGTGCAAGAGCTGAGGTAGAGCCTCCCGTGGCAGCCCAGCTGGGAGGAGAGAGGAGCAGCCACCCTTTGACACCACTGGAAATGTGGCCATCTATGGCCCTAGATAGACCCTTTACTGTCCTAGGTTGGACATTAGGAAAAAGTTCTTTAATATGAGGGTGGTTGAGCACTGGAACAGGTTGACCAGAGAAGTGGTGGAGGCCCCATCCCTGGAGACATTCAAGGTCAGGCTTGATGGGGCTCTGAGCAACCTGCCCTAGCTAGAGATGTCCCTGCTTATTGTAGGGGGGTTGGACCAGATGACCTTTGGAGATCCCTTCCAGCTCAATACATCCTATGATTCTATGCAACTGGTGAGGAGATGTAGAGTGATACCTTCATGCTAGACACAGTAGCAGCAGCGACAAACTGGAATCTTTTACCTCTCTACTGGCACTCAGGGACAAGTGGAAATTACTGCAAGAACAAAACCCAGAGGTTCTCGCTTGAGCAGCAGCAAAAGCAGGGCTGGATGCAGCTGTGAAGTCAAGGGAAGGACCTTAGAGCATTGTAGAACCTCCCCACACTTTATTTATTGCCACCTAGAGCCAGCCGGGCTGGATGGTGGTCTGCCTCATCAGCCTCATGCAGCATCCCCATAAGGACTATAGATATGATAAATGCTGAAGGCAACGTCAAACCCCATAACTTCCCTGACATTAACTCGATATTCACAGCTACTAAACATCAAGAGATCAGGAACGAAGCCTCTCCAAAGCAGATGTAAACTTCTCCAGGCTCCCTGTGCCATTGGTGTGAGGCAGCCACAAGTGTGGTCATGGCTGAATGTGATCTCCACAGTTTCTGTGCTTTTGACAGAGATTCACAATTCCGTATTGGTTGTAATGAATCTCTCTGAGAGATTGAGAGAGACTTTTCAAGAAGTGAGATTGGTGAGGTAGGACAGGGCTGAGGAGGATTCTCTGCTGTGATGGGTGATCATGGGGCAGAAATATTCAGAGGAGGGAGATTTGGGGGACTTGTTGAAGGGCAGGAGGAGATGGAGGGATGAATAGTGCCCTTGCAAAACTCTAATTGTAAAATGTTTTAATTCTTTGTGAGATTTGGAGAGAAGGATGACTTCTGTTGCTCCCCATCCATGCCTCAAATCCCCTTCATCACACCAGGCTCCTTGGTTCACAATAAGGGTAAATAAGAATCAGATTCTGAGGGGGAAATGTGGTAGAACAAGGTCTGGTGATTCAAATCACCCACTTACTGCAGAGAGGGTGTATTTAGGGCATGACAGTTCAGCCCTTGGATCAACACAGTCATTGGGGGGTTTTCACCTGCCCAGGGAAGCTTCTGGGCTTGACTTCACCTCTTTGGCTGAAGTTGGGTTGGTTTTGCTTGTTTTAGATACGACAACACCTCCCAAAGTCTCCCCCCACCCCTTTATCTCCCAAATGAGATATAAACAATGAACCCTGACCTTGGGCATGACCATCACGGGTGGCTACAGCAATTGCTGGGGCTCCTTCTTACATTGGGAAGGTGGTGGAGACCTTCATGGAAGAGCTTCCTAACTGTGGCTGGTAGAAACCTGGGGAGGTGGCTTGTTTCTCCCTTGATCTAATTTATCTTCCATGTGATTGAAGCCATCATAGTGTTTGTCAACGCTCTCCTCCTATTTGCATTCCACAAGCCCCCACCTTCATCCTCATCAGCTCCCTCCCTTCAGGATTGTAACCAAACCAAACCCAATGTGTTCACAACATTTCCTCCAATTCTGGAAAAAAAAAAAAAAACAACAACAAAAAAGAAAACAAACAGCAGATGCTGCTTTTCTCACTTAGCTGCACATATTTTATAGCAATTCTCTCTGATTCCCTCCCAAGACACCCACCTGACCTTCCCTCCTCTCCAGTGTCTCCCAGTAGTGGCCAAACCCTGCTAATCATCTAAGACTCAGCCCATGGAAATAGGCTGCAACTAAGAGAAATTTCCCCTTTGACCTTCACGCCTTCGCCTGCACAATAGAGACCAAGAAATGCCTTTGCTAAAAGGAATGCATTTTCCTTGGCAAAAAAATATCATTTTTTAGACAAAATTAATGCTATGAAGAGAATTTTCTTTTCTTCTGTTTCACAAAAGCCACACAAATAAAACAAAAACAATTCTGTGATTTTAGAAGGAGGAATGACAAAATACATTTTCCAAGAATTTCCAAGGAGCTAAAAGTGGAACACCATAAATATTTTCGCTTCTTTCTACGTAACTGGGAGTGATTTACAAGCAGGAATTAATTTTTAATTCATGCGCTGCTAGAAAACAAGTTAGCCCTGAATCTTTCCAAGTTGTCCATGGACAATTGAGTTGGGAGCATCTCCAGAGAGCATCTTTTCCCATTTCTGATGGGAGACAAAATTCTGTGTGGTAGCTAAAAGAATAATCTACGTAGAAAAAAAAGAAAGTTTGGAGAAAGAAAGTTGTTGAGATGAATTTTAGCTGCTTTTGTTATCTGAAAATGATGGAACAGTGAATTTCTTGTGCATCACCAGGGTACCAATCCAGGCCCCTTTGGAGCTGGATGGGTTGAGGTGCAGCTGAGGTGTCTTGCTCAGCCTGTTGCAAGACCTGGGAACAGCACTTTTCTGCTTTTCCCATCCACCCAGAGCAAAGCTTCTATTTCGCAGCCCAGATTACTATTTTCTTTTTTCAGATGAAGGAAAACAAAAATGAGAGGGCAGGAAAACTGGTGACTCATGGCAGTTTCTGTGCTGAAACACAGCTGCCCTTGTCACAGCAACATGAGGCTTGGACCCTGCATCCAGGATTTATTGCAAAATAAAACTGAAACTTTTCAAAACAACCCAGCTAAATGATGTTTCTAATTCTTTTTTTTTAATATGTGTTTGTGAGTGTAGGTCCAGGATCAAGGGTAGGGCTGGAAACTTGAGAGGAGTGAAATTTTCAGACAAATTTTGCAAACCCACGCAGGCTGGAAAGAGCTTCAAAATCAGTATGTGAAGCTTTGATGCTCCTGGACCTCTTGGGATTCCTTCAGTGGCAGGTCAAGCGCAACAGCACCCACACCAAAGGTAATAGCGCATTTTTTCTCTGGGATTCTTTCTGAAAACCTGAATCAAATGATCCCAAAAGAGGAACAAAAGGTCTGTGAACGTGTAAACCCACCCCAAACTTCAGAGGGGCAATCTCTCCATTTTAGGAAGAATATTCCTTGTTTTCCTACAACCTTTTTGCTTTCAGAACACAGACCTTACACCTGACTTGCTGAACCTTGAATTGCCACCTCTATTATTATACTAACAATTTACTCCTTAGCCAAGTGCTGCATTTCTTCCAATGAACTTACACCTTGGGGACAAACCCTCCTCATCCAGGAAACCTCTTCAGAAGTGACATCCACCTGATGTAGAAGTGTCTCATAAAAAGCTTGAGCAGCTTCTTAAATAATCATAGCATGGTTGGTGCTGCACAGTGAGAGGAAAAGAGTATGTAAGGGAAGCAAGAAAAGAGCTTCTCAAGTGGCTTTTACTCATCCTGAGTCAAATAGAAGGAAAATTTTGTTCTACAAGACAAGTGTGATCAATATTTGCAACCTTCCCTTCATTTAAAAGCAAAGCTCCACAAGAAAACGGTGCAGAAGGAGCACAGGGAGAGGAGAGTGGGAGAAGGGAGGGAGAGAAAGATGACCTGGTTTTCCTTCCAAGCTAATTTTACATTACTTTAACTATATTTAGGTACATTTCTATTTAATAAGGTTGCAACTGTTGGACTGAGATTTTTATTGTTGTTTTCTAAGTAATTTAAATTTCCAAGAGTTGGTGCTTGTTGTTTTGTTTTTTTTCTAAGACTTCTTGACCTTCTTCCATGAGTTTATTTTAGATATAGAGGAATGTCCCAGAGAAAATTCCAAATGGTCCTTAATATATGAAATGTTTCCAGAAAGGAGAAATTCTCAGTGGACTATGAAACTATTTTTCAATCATGGTGTATGGCACACAAACCACATCAGAGGGTTTTTTTCTTTTCAGTAGGAAACTATTGCCCAGTGGGTTAAAAGAAAATAAAGGATAATGGGATTTTTCCGTAAGGCTGGAGCCGCTCGCAGGGGTTTCGTCCCCACTAGATGTCACTGGAACTGTTTGAAAGGTTTGGAGCAAACAACCCCCAAATTCCCCAGGTTTTGAGCTTTCTTACAAATAGTGAGACTTGGAAGAAATTGCTTTCAAGCTCAATGAGACTTGCAAGGGAATGCAGAGTGAGAGATGGTTAATCATGCAAAGTTCGACATGGATTTGGGGAAAATCCAGGTGAAACTTGTGAAGTTTGACCTTTTTTTGGGAAAACCCAATGGAATCAAAGAGAAAACCTGGACACAGTCACCATTGGGCTGGGAGGTCTTCAAAAGAACAGCAGGGTCCTGCAGAAAATGTGTCACACCTTCTCCAGACCCAGTGCTGGAGTGCATCATAATATGCACCTAGGGTTCAGATGGTCATCTTATCCACCATTTAAATAATATACTAAAAATCCCAAAAAAACAAACCAACAGAGAAATTCTGACAGCTTGTATCATGAAATTTCCATGGCTGTCCTCCCTGATAAAGAAGCAGCTCAGATTATTAGGTCCACTATTAAAATTCTCCCTGTAGTTCCAATTGACTACAGGAGTCTCCTTCCATCCTTATTCAAAATTCAGTTTAGTCTGATTATGTGGCCATGCATCAAATATGGCAGTATAATATGTCCTTTCATCTACTTGCCATAATCCATCCCTTTTAGTGCCACATAAATCCCTGGAAATATTGCTGTCTTCTGCTCTTCAGTTTCTTCATGTGCCTCTTTGCCTTACTGCCTTCCTCTCCTATTGTTTCTCCAAGCTGAATTAATTCACTTCCTATTCCCCAACGTTCCTGCGAAGGCTCCTGCTGCTGCTCCAGCCCTTCCAGAGGATGAGAGGAGCCAAGAGCATCCCAGCTGCTGTCCCACCACCCTTCCCAGCAGCTCCAGCATCTTAGCTCTCCTCTTGCTGGAGGAGATGACTGGTTTGAATCACTCCATCTCCTCCATCAAAGGTGGTGGGGAGCAGCTCCTGGTTGCTGTTGGAGCTGAGGAAGCTGTAAGGGAGATGGGAGATGAGATGGTTTATTTCCAGCCACAATTTAACCCATGCATACGTGTTCCAACAAGCTGCCTTTATTTTACATAGTGGACACCAAATGACACGAAGCTCTCTCCATCCCCAAAACTCTTTGTGCCAATGTTGGCATCTCCTTCTTCCTCATTGACACTCATTTTTGTAGCTGTTTCTCTAGGATTAATCATGTCTTCATCATGTTGGCTCCTTGCCTTGCTCCAGACAGGTGATGGGAGGACACCAGCCTGGTTGTGCCCCATGGCAGTGACATGGTCCCACACACCTGCCTGGCTACCCTCCTGTGTTTCACACTGGCTTTGACTTGTTTAATTAATTAGTAGCCTAATTGCACCACTTCAGCATAACCCCCTAGTAGGCACAGTTGACTTATCTGGGGCAAGCCCAACAACAAAAAAGGGTATATTCCCTTAGACAACTTCTATATTAAGTTGTTATTATATTAAGGCAGCAAAATTCCAACCTACTCAATATTCAGCAAATTTCAGAAAATGAATTGAAGCTCCTTTCCTATTTTTACATGTACTCCTGAAGACATTTTCCAATTTTTTTTCGTGGTTTAATTAAAGCCTCATGGCAATGGAATGCTTCTTTCTACCTCCTATGCCAGTGGTTAAAAATTACGGGGCTTCAAGTACCCTGCATGTCTTTAATTGCTCTGCTGAAGATAAAAGAGCAGTGATATTTTTATCACAACTGGTAGAGCAGGCAAAATTCAAAATACCCCTTTACCCACACGAGCAGAGAGTGGGACCACAGCACCCACCTCACCTGCATCCCACAGCATCACTGGTGTCCACACCTCAACTCCAGCCCATTTTGGGGAATATTTCATTGTGCTGCATGTCCTGAAAAGCAGAGGAACTTCTTAATATTTCAAAAAGAAAGTGTAGAAATCTCTAAATTAAGAAAGTGCTGGAAGAGAACACTGAGAGCAGGACAATGCAGAGGAAGGTTACAAGTATATTAGGATAAGGGCACCACAATTATATGAAGAAGTCTGGAGAGAAAAGATTACATTGTTCTGACAACAACATTTTTCAAACATTTAGACCTTTAATATCATTAATTTAAAGCACAAGATTAAATATTTTATGCAAATATTAGACAACAGCAAAGAGCTCCCGCATATTAGGATTTGAAACAAATTGAAAGCATGCAAGACATATTCATTTCTTAAGCAGTTTAGTTAAAAAATGGGTATTGTCTCTATTAGGATTAACTGACAGTAACTCTTTGTGTTCAAATGGATTTAACTTCACTCTGGTTTGTTTCCCAGATATCATTGTCCTCCAATAATCGTGGATAAAGGGAAATGTAAAAGGACAGATCAAGTAAAAATATATCTCCACATCATAAACACAGAATTATAGTTAAATTTCATTACTAAATGGGATTTTGCCTGCCTATACCATGCCTAATCCTGCACTATAAAAGATGTATAAAACCTCCTGACAAATTCTAACAGACTTTGTGGAAGTTGCATATATTGATTAAAACATCAAGCGGTTACATACAAACCAATAATGAATTACTTCTTGTTGGAAGATAAAACTTTGTGATATTTAAAATTACAGACTTGAAAGTAAGTAAAATTACCCCTAATTATGCAGAAGGGAGCAACACCTTAGCAGTAAACAAGATAAGCACCTCAAACAGCACTAATAATTTTAATTAACATTTCCTAGTTTCCTTTCACCTCCTTTCAAGGTCATCTGCTACCTTTTCCTGGTACCACGTTGCAGCACAGGGTAAAAAACTTGCATTCCATTACTAATCACTTTGATAAGGAAAAAAAAACCAAAAAACCCAACTTTCCAGGACAGATTTATTTAAAAAAAAAAATTAAAAATCACTTAATTGTGTGTAAAAGCAACTATTGCATTGTGTAAAACTGTCGGGGAGGTTTTTACAGTGAATATTTATCAGAAGTCAGATTCCAGCAGCTGGGACTCAGTCGTTTTTTTGGGGCCTGATTCTGAACACCAAATTATTCCAGGAACTCTGCAGCAACCCCTTAATATTTCAGGTGTAAATTAAAATATTTGGATTATGCCCAAAGTGCCGGATATTCAGATTGCAATCAAAGTTCAAAAGACCCCTGAAGTGCGAGCAGTGAAAATGAAAATTTGGCAACATGTGATAATCTCCACAGTATTTTTGCTGTTTTTTCTTGAGCACCGATTAATAACTGCATGCTCCAGATTTATGATTTTGCTAAACTGTTTTATTTCTTCCCTGAAAAGTCCAAAAGTTGGTAGGAAAAGGGCTTTGTTATATCAGTGGGTTTGTTCCATGCCACAAATTTAATGTACGAGGTCACTTGGAATATAATGTGTAGTGAAAGAATCTCATTAGGCTAAAATGAATGTAAAATGTGTCAATTTGATCCAAATGAGAACTGTAGTAAAACCATGTTTGATGTTCATGTGCAATAAATCTTTAACATTTGTCTGTAAAGTATTAGAGAACCCACAGGGAAATCTCTATTTGTGATAGCTGCAGATTTTCAATGATTTCTCCTATAATCCTTTGTTGACATTTAGCATAAGGTAACAGGGAAGAAGATCCTAAAATGAGAATTATTACTTATTATTCTAAGGTAAACAAGGTGGACACCTTGCAGAGAGGTTTTGGAGGAAGAAATTATGGGAGCATCCCTCTATCAGCAGCTCATCTCTAAGTCTCCTCTAGGTCAAAAAGTATGACATCAAAGGTGCCCTACCTGGACATCACTCAATCCAGCATTAAAACGCCTTCTGGCCCCATCCTGCCAGTTGGGTTTTCTTTTGATAGATTCATATTGTTAATTACTGTTGTATTTCAATTTTCTCCCCAGTATTTTTCTGTTCATTCATAATAGCTTTATGGTTCAGTGGACCGAGAGGACTAAAATGAAAGATTTCCAAGATTTCTTCTGGGAGTAATTTACAAAAGACCACAATTTTTTAATTGCTCCTGATGTTTAGTTCTGGGTATCTGGAAGAGGAGAAATCAGCCCAAGTCTTTTAGTTGCCACACCAACCGTGGCAGCTATGGAGGGTTTGAGCTCCTTGCATCCCGACGGTGAGGACCGTGGTGTTGATCTTTCTGCAGCTCACAACTTGCTTGCACAAGAGAATTCTGAGCTATTTACATCCTTTGAGGAGGCTCGGGGAATAATGGGTGAAATGTCAGAAACAATTAGGAAAAATGGAGGCATTTCATTTAAGCAGGAGAAGAAATGCAGAACTTCTGCTGAATGACTGAACTCGGAGCGCCACGAGATCGCTCCAACTTGAGCGGCTGGCTCCCGATTATCGCGGAGTTTTATGAAAAGAAAAACAACCTTACAACACTTGCATGCCAAAGGTTGCAACACAGGCTTTGGCAGGGACCGTGAAAACCCTCCAGCATGGGAAAAGTCTTTGAGCAAACTTGCATCTGTGCTGATTTAGGTTTTCATGCCAAAGCTACAGCAGATTTCTGAAGCCAAGGCGTTGGCTTCATGGCCGTAGCAACAACACTCGCTCCAGCATCAGCTGGACCCTGACAAACCTTCTTCTCCATCTGCCCCCCACCCACCCCAGCCTTTTTTTACAGTGTTTGCCCATCTCGTTATTGCCATGCAGGCCCTTTATCAATAAGTGTGGTGTTCTCGGGCTGAGTTTTCTTTGGCTTGCAGGCTGCTTTACAAAACCGCCGCATACTTGACAGTTTGCCCTAGTTTAAAATTCTTTGGTCAGAGCAAGCCCCGAGAATGAAACAGTATCTGGTGTTGTAAAATCTTGACCAGATTCTGAAATATTGCCTAAGCCCCTGTCAGCTCGAAGGTGATTTCTCCAGGTCATGGTTTGGAAGGGAATTGATGGCACACTTGGTCTGCACTATATCTTTTTCAGGAGCACACGCACTCACCTTTAGCATTCTCCACTCTCCAACCCTCTCTATTTTTGACAGTACATTTACTTCCATACACAGATTACAAGCTAAACATAGGAAAACCAAAAAAAAAAAAAAAAAAGCAGCTTATCTTCCTACTGCTTTTTCATTCCTCTATTTCTATCTGAGGGATTATCAATTACCTAATAACCCCGGGAGAAAAAAAATCCACCTGAGGTTGAAGTCGAGATAATAATACCCAGTGTCTCATCAAACTGTTCATCCCATCTCTTGCAGCTCTTTTCTGATGGTGTCAGGTCTCCTCACAGCTGAAGAAACTGAGGCACAGGCAAAGAGAAGGTCCAGCAAAGGTAAATTTGATATAAAATGTAAATTCCAAACACCCTCGGGGGAACCAAACTCGTGGCATGTCCAGCAGCTCTAAAATGACAACCCATCACTCATGATTAAAAGTTTGTTATAATACATATAGAGATAGTTCCTTCTGTTATAATTCCTAATGGAGGTTGTGGGCAGTCATAAAAAATGTTGAATATTCTCATTATCAGACCAGAATAGTGAAAGTGCTTCCATCAACAAGTGTTCAATATAGTTTTAAGCATAAAACCCTACTGAAAACTTTGGTATTTTGCCAAATAAGGGTGAGATCTTAGGAAGAGTCAGACTAGATTGTAATGCTGTATAAATTATAAATCATTACATTAAAATCACTTATTATGGGATTTATGACACAGGCTCTGGCTTTTGCAGGGTATTTTCCTAAAGGCCAATAACCCTTTCGGTTTGGTGGCAACTCCTACGGTCTTAATTAGAAAGAAAAAGACCTAGTTCTGCATTTTCCTTATCAACCCCAGGGTTTTTTTGAACTGTATTCCTACTTTTCTTAAATTTGCAGAACTTCACCAGGCTCTGGGCAAGCTGTGAAAGCCTGAAGGACAAACTGCAGATCTTCAGAGCAAGGCATCACTGCAGGACTCATTGGTACGTGCTGCTCTTCTGATGGTTTGATTGGGTTGGGTTGGGTTGATTTGGTTTGGCTCTTCAGGTTGGTTTAAGACACTCGTGATGCTTGAAGTCCTGGATTGATATTAAGAGGATTTATGTCCATTCTTTGGGCGTTCACTCAGCAAAACTACTTTGTTGGTGTGGCCATGGGAGCAAGAGCAGCCCAGGTTGACCCACACATCCACCCCGAAACCATCTCCTGGAGGGGTGGGAAATTAAACCTGCAGGAAATCCCCAATGTTGGTGTGATGCTCCTGCCAGGAGAAGACATTCCTGGGGGCCAAGGTGTGTCTGGTTCAGCTTCCCAGGCACTGGCACCAGTGGATCAGGCACGTTGCTTTAAATATTCTTAATAGTTTGGTTTTTCCCCTTGGCCTCACTTTATTCCCCTCATTTTGAAACTCTTGACAGCCTTTCATCAAATGCTTCTGACAAACTCACAGAATATCTAAAATGGGCAGTAATAATTTAGTACTGTAATTTTATGGGTATTTTAAAGTTCCTCAGTATTACTCTTATTTTATAGAATGATTCTTCCTCCTTCTCCTTGGTCTTTCTTCCTATGTTTGGTGGAATTAGAGGTGAAATGTATTTCTTGGCTGCTGTTCCATCTTTTGTTCACACAGTTAAATGTTGCACTAGTTAAAGATTGCACGAGGCCCCCACATTAAAATTTTATTGTATTTTTGTATTTATTTTTGGCCCGGATCTGGGGGCCTCTCAGGTCCAGCTCTTGTGTAACTTTATTGACTTGTGGGTGGAAGAAAGAACAAGAATGAGGTTTGTGGCCAGAATGTTGTCTTTGGCCAGATGCATCTATCTGGGGGCCTGATTCTGCTCTGGTTCACGAGCATGTAAAGCTCCAGCAGCTTCACTGAAAATGAAGATGTTAAAGTGAGGTAAATCTGACGTAAATTAGAGAATTACCTCTGTGCTGGACGCAATGGAAGAGTTCTGCTATTTATGATTTTTCTGGCAGCTGTTGACTGCCCTCTCTAAAGATAAGAGCCACCTATAACTCAGTGGTGGGCATCTTCTTTTCTCTTTGACTAATGTCTGCTGGCTAAACCAAAGATCCAAACTGCTCCTTTATGAGCTGGGAATAACAAAGCTGAGCCTAAAAAGCTCATCAACCTGAGAGCCACAACTGGATTTTAGTGGCTTCACCCTTGATTGAAAAGCACCTTGTTCTATCTTAATTCCACGTTAAAAACCCTGTTGAATTCAAGTGCTGAAAACATGGATTTCAGCCTTAGTCACTTATTTGTATAGAATCACAGAATGGTTTGGGTTGGAAGGGACCTCCAAAGGTCATTCAGTTCAATATGAAGCAGGGACATCTCTACCTAGGT
>VYZX01011735.1:381910-394539 GCA_013401335.1 Brachypteracias leptosomus
TATATTTATATGTTATTTGTATTTTATATATTTTTAATTATGTTTTATATATTTATATATACTTTAATTATATCTTTATATACTTTATATTTTATACATTAAATATATTTTTATCTATTAAATATATCTTTATCTATTAAATATATTATATATATTTTAAATATATTTGATATATATTTTTATATTATTTCAAATGCAATTTTAATCATTTCAACAAAGAAGTGTCTTAATATTCCCAATAATGGCTCTTGTCACTTTAAATATTAACACTCACATTAGGAATTCCCTTGACTGCGTGTGCATTATTTGCATTATAGATTGTGTGCATGTCTCAATCTATATATATATACATTTATACATGTGTGTGTGTATATATATACACATATATTTAGCAAAATGTGGGCAGTTTGAAATGATCCCATCCAATTTGAAAGCACATAGCAAATGCCAGGGCAATTAGTGATAAACAAGGTCCTAACACTTCAAAATTAAAAGCTGCTAATTTCCAACTTTAAATAAGTCCTTATTATATGGCAGAAATAATTCCTCATAAAGAGTTCCCAACATTCAGAGGATGCTTTTAGGACATACAGCATTAACATAATTTTTTCGACTGGGGTTCTCACAGGACATCTGATGAAGTCTCTACCCTTAATTTTAATTGCGTAGGCTGCATCCTTAATTAAAAACTGTACAAATGGATTTTATGCCATGCCAAAAGACATCTGAGTTCAGTAGTTATAAAACCTTTTAAAAATTGATGTAAATATGTGAATTCTTTAAAAGTTTGAGCTCGGAGTCCTCATTTTATAGTGAGTAGCCTTTTATCTAGAGAATAATGAAGCCAATACAAATTAAGTCTACATTTTACCTTTTCTTTCCTTCTCTTTCTCTTTCTTTCTCTCTTTTTCTTTTCCTTTCTCTCCCTTCCTTCCTTTTTATTTTTCTTTCTTTTTCTTCCTTCCTTTCTTTCTTTCTCTCTTTCCTTCTTTCTTTCTCTATTTCTTTCCTTCTTTCTCTTTCTTTCNGAGGTTGTCCATGTGACCACCACTTAGTGAGTGGTTGCCCTTCCTCTGGAGTCTTCCTCGTGTGTCCAACAACATGAGTCACGGCCATCGTATCCTGTGCTCCTTCCTGCCTGGGTCCCTTCCATCCCCACAGCCTCTTTCCTCCCCACAACCTGTCTCCTCCTTGCTCCTTAGCACATTTCCTCATGTCAGGTCCTTGGCTTGGAAACAGCTTCTCCTGTGAGCCAAACCTTCTTATTCCTCACTTTAAAATCTGTAGGAAATCTGGCTTGCCTTCCAAAGCGACGCCTCAGCTCCCTTGTTACTCCTCTAAATATAAAACGTTTTTATTGCGTTAAGACATGTTGAGAAGAAAAAAAGAGGAAAAGAGAAGAAAGGAAACCCCTGCACCCAACGTGAAGGAAGTTTTGTCTTGGTGTCATCTCTCTTGGACACGCTTTGGGCTCACTATCAGCGTTCCTGCTTGAGCACCTCCCCAGCTCAGTCACCACTAAAGGGGTTGTTTCCAGGCTGAACCAAAAAACCCATCCCACTATTGATCATCTGCATCACCTCCTGAAGAGAAAACTCTTTTCTAGGGAACTTATTTAGCACCTTTCAATTACATCAAACTTGGTTTCCCTACAAAACTTACACAACCTTTGAAATTAGTTATTTATATTTTTAGATATTTNTTAGCAAAATGTGGGCAGTTTGAAATGATCCCATCCAATTTGAAAGCACATAGCAAATGCCAGGGCAATTAGTGATAAACAAGGTCCTAACACTTCAAAATTAAAAGCTGCTAATTTCCAACTTTAAATAAGTCCTTATTATATGGCAGAAATAATTCCTCATAAAGAGTTCCCAACATTCAGAGGATGCTTTTAGGACATACAGCATTAACATAATTTTTTCGACTGGGGTTCTCACAGGACATCTGATGAAGTCTCTACCCTTAATTTTAATTGCGTAGGCTGCATCCTTAATTAAAAACTGTACAAATGGATTTTATGCCATGCCAAAAGACATCTGAGTTCAGTAGTTATAAAACCTTTTAAAAATTGATGTAAATATGTGAATTCTTTAAAAGTTTGAGCTCGGAGTCCTCATTTTATAGTGAGTAGCCTTTTATCTAGAGAATAATGAAGCCAATACAAATTAAGTCTACATTTTACCTTTTCTTTCCTTCTCTTTCTCTTTCTTTCTCTCTTTTTCTTTTCCTTTCTCTCCCTTCCTTCCTTTTTATTTTTCTTTCTTTTTCTTCCTTCCTTTCTTTCTTTCTCTCTTTCCTTCTTTCTTTCTCTATTTCTTTCCTTCTTTCTCTTTCTTTCTCTCTTTCTTTCTTTTTCTTTGTGTCTTCCTTTCTTTCTTTGTGTCTTTCTTTCTCTCCCTTTCTTTCATTCTTTCTTTTTCTCTCTCTTTCTCTTTCTTTTTTTTTATGCTGAATGTGGGTGGTGGGATTCAGAGTGTGGGGGTTCTGCCTCTATGTCACCATGCTTTCCCTGGAAGAATCAAATTCATTTAAATTTAAACTGTGAAGAAAATTAGAGTGGGAAATGCACTGACCCTTTTGTACTGGGTTATATAAATATGAGTTCATATATCTTTTATTAATTCTTCATATTAAAACACACTCACATCATCTCAAGCCAATAAACTGAGTGGAAATCTGTCAAACTGTAACTTTGGAGGAAAACTCTGGACCTTGCTTAAAGAAATACGTGCATCTTGTTGATTTTTTTTTTTACTGTTAATTAAAATGCTTTTCCATAACTTGACAAGCCTTCAAATAACAAATGGGAAACTCTGAGAGGTTTGTTTAACCTGGGACCTCTTCTCTTCCATGGCTTCGGTTCTCCTTTTCCAACCAGTGGCACCAACCTGATGCCGTCTGTGGTTACACAAAAAACCACACGTGGTCTTAAAAACCATGGGAATGAAGGGTTGGGACTGAACTCAACTTTTGCTGAGAATTAATCTGTAAGATTTCACTCTTTTCCCCCTGCTTTTGGTCCTGCTATGGGGCAGAAGCATCCAGAGTGTGCCCCACGAGCAGCCTCACACAGGGGCTTTCATACCTGGAGTTTTAGTAAAGAAAAAGTAGAATAAGTGAAATTGAAACAGTGGTATTGCCACTTAGCATTCAAACCTGGATTATCTCCTCATATTCTCACAAAAATGCAAATGAAACAATAAATAAAACACCCTGTACAGGAACCCCTCTGCTTGTTTCCACCTTCTTCAGTGGTTTGTGCTCTTGAGCATCCCTCTGCCTCTGAATCCCGGCCGAGCAGGGCAGCAGGGGTGCTGAGATACCACATGAGAAGCTGTGTAAGTGCTTGTGACATTTACAACACGAGCTGAGGCAGGAAGCACCAGAGGTCTCACAGGAGAGATGTTCTCATGAGCTTCCAGCCCATATTGGCACAGCCAAGAGGTTAGATCGACTTTTGACAAGCATCTGATTTCCTTTTGGGTTTTTTTTTAAGGAGCGTAGTTCAGGCACCAAAACCACTCCACCTTCTGAGATCTGCCCATGACTATGTCCTACAGATCATGAAAACAATATTCCAATGTAATTGAATATTTTGTGCTAGAAACACACCAGGTTAGACAGGACATTGACTATCCATCAGCTTTAACTCCACCTTACCCCCCCAAATTTAGCTACAAAGTCAGTGCAGGAGAAAGCTTTGGGGAAGAGGGTGATTCATCAGCAAATTCAGACTTCTCCACAAGCACAAACTTCTTTTATTAGACTGTTTTGCCATTTGAAATCTCTGAACCCATTCATAAAGCCTGCCACGAGAAACGAGCCAGAATTTAATGCTGTAAGGAAGCAGGCAATTGTAAATTTGCTTTAACAAGGTCCAGCAGTGCTGCTGGTGTTGGAGTGAAATGTGGCATTAAGAACACCACCATGATCCACTTTGAAACTTCTCTTTTATTTTTTTATTTTTCCTAGCAGGAAGGAGAGTTTGAGACCAGGCAAATTTGGAGCTGTTGTACCAACACAAAAGGCCAAGCAAACAACCATGGACCTGCAGAGGGCACAAAGCCCTGAGAGCAGCATCTTCTGATGTCCCACTTTCTAGAAAACTAAACCAGATCACCCAGAAAGTAGAGATGATGGAGACATGCAGAATCTACCACATCACTGAGGTTTGTGAATTAAATTTATTATTAAATTGATGATTTAAACTAAAATTAACATCACTCAGCCTCTCACCAGCTCCTCTCCCACAGCACCAGTAACGTCACACACCAGTTGGTAAGAACTTTACCATGTCCAACCTTGGCAAGTGCTGGAGGAGGAATATGAGATTTCCAGAGCCACATCCCTGGAGGGGTTCAATAAACGAGTAGATGTGGCACTTCATGACATGGTCTAGGGGTCAGGGAGATGAAGGTTGGGCTTTTGATGATCCTAGAGGTCTTTTCCAACCTAAATGATTCTATGATCTTTTGACTTTCACCTTATTTTCTATTTCGGTCATTGTACAGAATATTGGACAAACAGAAAAATCTTTCAAGTTTCATATTTGATTAAGTTTTTTCAGTCTAAAAAATGTGGAACACAAACCATGTCCCTTTCAAAGTGCAGGAAGATGCTTCACTCAGAGCACACTTCAACCTGCATTTATCTCATCTAGCTTTGAGACCTCTAACTTAAATTCAATTAAGTGCCATAAAAGCAGAGATGCTGTGTGGTCCCAGAAGAAGAAAATCCACTTTTCTGACATTCAAAATGCTGCTTTCAAAGAACTGGGAAAGGATTCATCTGCAAAATGACAGATTGATTCATAAACTCTTGATCCATGCATCTTTTTCACAGCAACCAAGCCCATTTCTCCTGCTCTGTGAATGAAACCACAGTGTTTGCTAAGCAGATCTGTAGCCTCTTGTTTATAGTAGCATACCAGCTTTTATGCCAGCTCCATGGTCTGCCCAGAAGTAAAGGAAAACATTTATTCTACAGAAAAATTCACAGAAATGGACACAAACAGTCCTGTATAATTGATGGGTTTATGAGATTGAACTCTGCAAATTTTTTTTAATCTCCTCCCTCTAGATCCAGTTTATGTGCACATTTGAACAATGACTTCACATCCTCTCAAACAGAGATTCTGGGATTCAGTCTCATCATTTGGCCAACGCAAATCCCCAGGTGCCAAGATTTTCCACTTTTGTTTTGCTTTATGTTTGTCTTTTACTTGCTCTTTTACAGGGTTCCTCCTCAAACCAGCCAGTCAGTGGAACAATTCCAGTTTGCACCAGAGGAAGGTGCGTAAAACCCTAAAACATTTTGAAAAATTAGAGCACTTTTTGTTATCTCTGCCTCTCACGGTGCAGATCCCAACTGAAACTCGTAAAACTTTATCTACTGTAAAGGAATGAGTTGACAGAAAAGTCCAATGACTGTTCTGGTTGCTTTGTGGACCATCCTCACCAGCAAACTAGGAAGGAGGCTGCTGGAATTTTCAGCCACCTTTCCATTTGTGAAATTTAAATCAGTGCCCTGCTCTGTCTGCACCCAATGACTTCCACAGCCGTGCAGGGACATTTATCACACTTGTTGGCCAAACATTTTTTCACAGGATGATTCTTTTTGTTTATGTCATAAACCGCAGCCAGAAAAACATCTTTTTTTTCTGTTTTCTAAAGGACGCTTTTCCAGCTGAAGCAGATCCCTGAAGACGTGTGATGACTCTGAGTAGATTATATTGCATTATTAAGGTACAGTCCTCTAAAACCAAAAACTCCTTTTTTTTTTTTTCCCTTGCAATGCCTCATTGTGAACCATCTGAGTGAGCCCATAGAGTATTTTGGGCACTAGCTGGAAAACATGCCCTTGGAACAGTCCTTTTCTTCTAGCATGGAGCTGGGTCATGGAGTTGGATGGGTTATGATGGTGCAGAACATTTTGGAGTCAGATTTGAGGTCAGGTCTCTACCAGGGGTTAAGGATCCTTTGCAAACCCATGTGAGAATTGGTATTTTGATGCCAATTTTGTGATTAACTCCTGCATGTTCCTCTGCTGAAGAGAAAGGTGATGGGAATGCACAGGGTCCACGGGTAATATGGCCATATTAGCATGGTGTTAACTCTGAGGTAATTAGGATGGGGGATATGAATGATAGAGCACATCTGGGAAGTAAAAATAGCTTGGAAAGCTCATTTGAGCACGCTGGTCATTTATCCCAGAGTCTTTAACACAGCTCAAAAGCTTCATTTTTCCTCACCAAAACCATTCCAGGCCCAACAGGGACCATCAGCCTCTCCATTTGTCTTCTTAAACCACTGGGTAGTGCTTTAATATGTTGCTACACGTCTATGTTTCTCATATTAAATATTTTCTCTGCATATATAGCTGAAAGAAAGACAGAGGAACCAAGCCAGGTGGGATGGAGATACCAGCAGTTGAGCAGGCTGGGCCAAGACTTTTGCTGAGGTGGTTTCATGTTTATAAAACAAGTAGATGTGGTGCTTTAACGCATGGTCTAGGCTTCAGGGAGATGTTGGACAAGGGTTGGACTTGGTGATCCTAGAGGTCCTTTCCAACCTCAATGATTCTATGATTCTAGCTGATTCTATGTTGTCTGTACAGGGACGGGAAGGATGGGAAGGACCATGTATGAGCATGGTCACCAGCCCAGCAGCCTGTTTCATGCCAACCACTGCAGATCCATTAGGTGATAACAACAGCTCCTGGTGGACATGACTAATCCCAGCAATATTTGAACCAATGACCCCGAGGTGAACAACTTCACAGCCTCTTCACATTTTCTCAGACTGCCTGGTTGGATCTTTTAGTTCCCAGACCCTTGCCCCCCTCCTGGCTATAAATAGATCTCTGTTTTTAAGATTATGTTTATTTTGCATAACACATCATGGCTGGAATACAATTTATATTTTATCACAACTGTCCTGTTAAACTCCCATGTATTTTTCCTTAGGTAATTAGCATACAAGCCAATTTTGAGAAGAGATATGCAGTGCAGTTACAGGACATATCTTAATGTGATTGACTGTATTGGGTTCCAAAAGTCATAAATATGGAATTTCAGTACTTAGACCTCTGTATACTCCATATCTTTCTAAAAAGGACATGTAACTATTTTTTTAACCAAAAAACATGACACTAAAAGCAAAATTATTATTTAAGATAGGTTGATGTCCCAGTGAGTGTTTACAAACATTAATTGACCGATGAAGGCACAAGTTGCTTACCCTATAAACAACCATTTCACAGAATCATAGAATCACAGAATCATAGAATCACAGGACCACAGAAGGTTAGGGATTGGAAGGGACCTCAAAAGATCATCTAAATTTCAGAAAACCCTAATTAGCAGCAAGGAGCTACCTCAGAACCAAGCAGAATTTCCATGTTCTGATTTTCGCCTCTTTATTTGACGGTTTAAATTGGCCCAAGAGCTCAGGAGAGTGCGGCCACCAGAGGATTTTAATTTATGGAGGGCTCTTGCCCTACTGTACAGTCAGGGCTGCTCTGTGAGTGTAATGGATGGAGCAGATGTTTGACACCGCAGCACCTCTTCATAACTTCCCTCTTCAAAAAAACCCCAGTTTTACAAGTGCTCGCTCGCCTCGGTTCCCATTCAGCACAGGAAGCTGAGGTCATGGTGAAACATGAGGCTCGGGCAGGAGCTTGAACTCATGTGCACTGCAGCTGGGCTCACGTCTTCTGAGCAAGTCGTGGAGCTGCCATCGTTTCACAGACAAAGAAATAAAAGTGTTGACACCCCCCGGTTGTAACATCTGCGAAGAGGAGGGGGGAAAAATATGAGCCCGTTGTTAAATGTAGGGAGGGGTGGAGGTTTCTTTATGGTTAATTTCATTCATTATCGGATGGGATTATTTTGAATGTGAAAAATTTCCTTGAGTTTCAGGATCGACACTGGGAAGTTAAATGTAAAGTTTTCTTGGAAGCGATAATTTAAAAAGCAAGCGACTTTTCTGATATTCTGAGCTTATTTTTTTTTCCTAGATGATTATTTTAACACATGCTCATCTCCGACTATGTCAAAAAAGTCTTCCCAGGCATGCAGTTTGTAGCTTGTTTTAATAAAGATAGCCCAAGTTTTAATAAGAATAACATAAGGTTGGTGCAGTTAGATATACTGATTACCTCCAGCTAGCTTCCCTGGGAAAATAATTAAGGCGTTTAGGTACAGATATTTGGTACCTGATTTGGAAAATGATAGCTGGGCATCAACCTGAGGAAGCTGATATGAAATCCCATATCAAAAATTTCTCTCCTACTGCAACTTCAGCTTCTTCCCAATCCAAGAGCCCCGGCAGCCTCGGGGATTTCTCCAGTACTTCCATGAAAACTAATACTGCCCACAGCAAGTCCCTGCTCATCTCCCAGCATCAACACGTGTGCTCTGAACTTTCTGCATCTTTGCTCCCCGTCTTCCATCTACCTTCATATATAATTATACTCGTGACCTTTCTCTTAATTAAAGTCAGCCCTTTAGTGGCTTGGTGGCACGTTCTGAAAGGGAATGTGCTCGTGTAGTATGAGTTACACACCACAAAATTGTTGTTTAAGATGCTAAAATGCTGTCAGCAGGGCTAAAAAAGAAGGTTTCTACAGTTAGGTGATTTTTAGAACCTCCAAAACAGAGTTTGATTAGAGATGTTCCCCTGAGGCTAGACTGAGCAACCACCTTCCACCCACTGCTCAAGTCTTTCTGATGCAAAGAGTTGGTGGATTTGCCCATGTAAAACCATATGTTTGCTATGCTGCTCTTCAGAAGGACCTGGAGGAAGATAATTAGAGAAAGAATCTTCCTTTTCCTGCCCCAGCTGCTCACAGGGGCTGCACAAAATAAAGGCCACTAATTCCTTCAAGTGGCTGTAAAAGCTCATGATCATCTGGCACATCCCCTGCTGTACATTCACTCTTGTCAATCCTGCTTTGCAAGCATCCTGAACACACAGAAAGGTCTTTGCTGTGTTTTCAGTGCTGGTACAAGCTCTCTTCTTAACGTATCCCATAGTCACACTCTCAATATACCTCATTTTGCCTTCAAACCCAACCGTGAGGCCCGAGCAATCCTTACATTCAGCCAGTCTTATACAAGAGGGGAAAAAGTCACGCGTGTGGTTTATGGCTCTATTTTCTCAACCTTTAGCAGTTGTTTAGTTATTCTGTGTCTAACCACAGTCTCTGGCTCTAGGATGAGCTGTGTGACCAAGGACAACCAGAGAACTTCTCCTCTTGCTCTCTCTTGTCCTTTTGCATTGACAAACCATCCCATCACTGGCATGGAGACAACACCAAGTGAAGTCGGTGGAAAGTCTCCTTCATGTCTAAGGGTTTTCCACAGGGCTCATGCCAATTAACAGCAACAGTGGCAGTTAGTGAGCTTAAAACATCCATGGAGGGCTCAAAACATCTATGGAGGGCTTAACAGCATCCAAAAGACAAAGCCTGCAAACTCTCACGTCTCCTTAGGTGGCCATGCTTCTCTGGAGCTGGAAAATGCGTGACAGGAGAAGTTTCACAATTAAAGACAAGCCTACATAGTTTGGTTTGTTGATAGTCTTGCAAAAGCAAACAAAATAACTCCTTACTAAGGTTTGTTAGAAGCCCATAGTTTTTTTCCTATGGGAAAATAAAGGCTGCTCCATAAAACTGTGGGGAAAATTTGAGCTGACAGCCCAAGATTAAATTCACTTTTCTAATTCTGAGATGGCGACAACTTTAACTATTCTGGCTTGGCTCAGACCACTTGGGTTGTGGGCTGTGTCTGCAGAAGACGTGAGCATGCCTGGTGTGACGGCCAGGCCTGGCTTTTGGGGGTGACCACAGGGTCCCTCTTTCCCAGGCACAGGCAGAGCAAGCAGATTGCAAGCAGCAATCCCCAAAAAAGGCAGCATTTTATCACGCTTCTGGCAAAACCATGGAGTGGTTGATGAGCCCATTTGGAAGCACGCTCAGCTAAGCCTGTACCCATGCAATGACCCCAGAAGATGTCCTTTGCTTGAGTTTTTAAAGAATATTTTGAAATATGCACTCATCGACACTAATTTTTAAAAACAGATGGAGATGACACCTTTCTAACCTCCAATTTTCTATTGGAGGAAGGAAGGTCCCATGAAAACTGTTGCTATAGAGGCTGTGGATGGTAGAGCTGGAATCTGAAGCAGCTCCTGGAGACACTTGACTGGCAAAATCCTCACTCTTCTCCCTCTCTGCTCATCAGATCTCACTTAAACTATGGCTAGTTAGATGCTTTTTAATCATTTTTGTTTAAATAATGGAAATTCTTACCTGTAGCCATGCCTTTGCACCCTGGACTCTCCCTGCTTATGGCCACTTGTGCTATGACATCTTGGTTTAAGTTCTAGTACAGAGGTCACATGAGACTTCTGGGCTCTTTGGAAAACTTATTAGGTTTACAATTAGCAAAATGAGCTCTGTGTAAAGGCTACAAGTATGAAATCTAGTCCTACCTGTATATTGCTACCTTTTTTTAGCATCACAAACCATGCTCTTAGGTTTATTTGAACACATAAAATATGCTAAATGTTTAGCAGCACCACTGTGTAAAGAAGAGTTGGATGAAGTATATATTTTTAAATACAGCAAGTAATAAAATGTGGAGGAAATTCCCAAGAATATCATTCTAGGGGCAAGTACAATAGAATGCTTAATGGAATATATTCCCAGGTCTGCTGTTTGTATTCCTTTTTCTCTCCTGCTTTAATCTCCTCGCCCAGCCAGTGGTTGCTGTTATGGGAGCTGTGAGGAAGGGGCTTCATCTGTAGGCACTTCCAGTATCATAGCAAGGAGAAAGGAGGTGTCAGGTACTTGTAACCTACTGGTACATCCCATCTCCACTGGTGTAGCTGCCCCATATGTCCTATTGAGCCAGTTCCAGCTATGGGAGACAGCTCAGAACTGCTCACCACAGGGCTGGGTGGTTGTTTACAGAAGGACCATGGAAGACAAAGAAAAGTCTAAACCAAACTGTAACAAACAAACGTAAAAGCAAAGAGGACTCCTGCTTAAATTCATTCTCTCCGAATTTATTTCCTTTTAAACTTAACTTGGTTGAGAAATGTCCCGGTGGACTCCATCAGAAAATCAATCACTCCATTTGAAGTTCTAAATGGAGTTCTAAGTAGCTCACCCTGATGTGTGAAACTGCAGGAGAAATACAAATTCTCATCGAGGCAGTTACAGAACCAGAGAATCACACAGAATCCCAGCATGGTGGGGTTGGAAGGGACCTCTGGAGATCATCTGGTCCAATCCCCCTGCTCCAGAGCAGCTCACCCAGAGCAGGGGGCCCAGGATCACATCCAGGAGGGTTTGGAATCTTTCTGGAAAAGGAGATTCCACAACCTCTCTGGGCAGCCTGGGCCAGGCTCCAACACCCTCACCCCAAACAAGGTTCTCCTCCTGCTCACATGGAACCTCCTGGGTTCCAGTTGGTGCCCGGTGCCCCTTGGCCTGTCCCTGGGCACCACTGACAAGAGTCTGGCCCCATTCTCTTGCCCCCACCCTTTAGCTCTTGATCAGCATTGATCAGATACCCTCTGAGTCTTCAGCTCAACAGCCCCAGGGCTCTCACACTTTACTGGGAGATGCTCCAGTCCCCTCAGCATCTTTAGAGCCCCCACTGGACTCTCTCCAGCAGCTCCTTGTCTCTCTTGACCTGGGGAGTCCAGAACTGGACACAAAACTCCAGATGCACAGTGCAGATGTTGTTCAGAGCCACCACTGAGGGTTGAAGAGGAAAGCCATGGTCAGTATTGCTGCTTTCCAGAGCAGTGGGTTTGGATTGAGTCAGGAGATGCTGCCAGAAGCTCTTTCTCATATTAATCTTTCTGCAGTTGGGTTTCTTTAGGGAGAAAACATGCACATTTAGGGTTGTAGCCTTCATTGAGTAGCCTAATATGTCAAGAGGGGTTTTTTTTCCCTTGCTTTTGCCCCCTTCCAACACAATTCTGTCCCAGGTAGCTCAGTGCTCTCACATTCCTATTTAGTGGGTTTTACACTGCTGGTTTCCAGATTTGTAAGTTATTTTGACATTAAAACCTGTCTGCTCTATGGTACCTCTGAAATGATGCTCCCAAACCACCCTCAGCTCCCGCTGCCTTTCAGGACTATCCATTCTGGAAATGGGAATCTATATTCCATGGGCTCCCAGTAGGATGAACATACACTTAGTAACCCCAGGAGATGTATTAAGGAAGAAAACCCAACCAAACAGACTCTGACATTAAAGTTCTCATATTTTATTTCTGTCTGGGCTTTCTAGAATGTTAATTTTTTTAGTTGTTGGGAAGTTTTTGCAGTTGTAACTCAGAGAGACCCGTTACTTTTGTTCTGAAGCATCAACTGTGTATAAAACAAACCAAAAGCATCAACTGGTATAAAAATTGCTAAACTATAAGTTTAGTTACCTTTACTTGTGTATATGTATATACATATATATTTAAAAAATAATAAATTGGTGAATACTGTTGAGTAGTATATATTCTATATTGTGTTAAAAAAATAATCAGTGGGTACTATTGAAGTATATTATATACTATATTTGAGTTATCAGTTAATATAGTACAACAATAATAATATAA
>VYZX01011737.1:25702-49128 GCA_013401335.1 Brachypteracias leptosomus
AAATAAACCGTATTTCAAATGTATCAAGAGAATCAGTGTTTGTAACTGGCACCATACTGAAACCTGGATAAATAGATTACACTATAACCAAATACAGCATCCCACTAGTACAGCCAGGCTCACATGTTTCGTAACTACTTCCTTCATTCTGCTGCACATTTGCTCAAAGTCAGATGGAGATACTTAATTCAATCTAAGTTTTGCCATTTCTTATATAAAACACCTGCAGTTGTCTTACAGAATCACAGAATACTTGAGGTTGGAAGTGACCATCTGCTCCAATCCCCATGCTCTAAGGAGGGTCAGCTATAGTAAGGGGGCTGTCCAGTCAGGTTTTGAGTACCTCCACACGTGGAAATTCCCTAACCCCTCCAGGCAACCTGCTCCAGTTTTGATCACCCCACAGCAAAAAGAAAGGGTTCTTTTGACATTTCCGGTATTTCAGTTTGTGTCCATTAACTCTTGTCCTGACTCTGGGCACCACTAAGAAGCATTTGGCTCCATCTTTATTCCCCACCTCCTCATCAGGTGTTTATATACATTGGCAAGATGGCCTTGAGCCTTTACTTCTCCAGGATAAACAGTCCCAGGTCTATCAGCCTCTGCTCATGTCAGATGCTTCGGTCCCTTGATCATCTTTGTGTCCCTTTGCTGCAGCCTAGAACTGGACACAAAACTCCAGATGTGATCTCACTAGTGGTGACTAGAGGGGAAAGATCAACTCCCTTGTATCAGCCTCTTCTCATGTCAGATGCTTCGGTCCCTTGATCATCTTTGTGTCCCTTTGCTGCAGCCTAGAACTGGACACAAAACTCCAGATGTGATCTCACTAGTGGTGACTAGAGGGGAAAGATCAACTCCCTTGACCTGCTGGCAATGCTCTTCCTAATGCAGCCCAGAGGTTGTTTGGTCTTTGCTGAAAATGATATATTGCTGACTCATGTTCAACTTTTTGCCTACCAGGACTCCGGATCCTTTTCTGCAAACCTGCTTTCAGTCAGCCCTGACTAGTTATTCCTCACCAGGAGCAGGACTTGGCATTTCAGTTTGTTGAACTTCATGAGGTTCCTATTGGTCCATCTCTCAAGGCTCTTGAGGTTCTCCTAGTTTCACATTGTCCATGGACTTGTTAAAGCTTCATTCAGTCTCATCACCCAGATAATTAACGCTAAACAGTACTGGATTTCAGTACTGACTACACTAGTGACAGGCCCTAGTGACTTTGTACCCCTGATGACTGTCCTCTGAGCTCAGCTTATTTTCAACACCCCTCACTGTGCACTTATCTAGGCTTTCCTGATCCCACTTCTCAGACAATCTTTCAGGGTCACCTGGCTCTGCTTCCATCTCTTGTACATTTTCTTTTTATGTCTGCATTTAGTCAGGAGCTGCTTTCTCATCAATGCAGGCCCCCTGCTGCCTTTGTGTTAGTTCCTGTTCATGGGGATGGACTGTTCTTGAGCTTGGAGGAAGTGATCCTTAAAAATCAGCCAGCTCTCCTGAACTTCTCTCCAGTGCTGTGTCTCATGAAACTCTTTCAAACAGATTCCTGAACAGGCCAAACTCTGATCTTATGAAGTCCAGGACTGTGACCCTACTTTTTGCCTTGCTCTGTCTCAGTATCCTGAGCTTCACTATCCCATAGCAACTGCAGCCAAGCTACCCCCAGGTTTAATATCCTTGATCAGTTCTTTCACGTTTGCAAATATGAGGTGCAGCAGATCTTCTCCCTTCATCAGCTTCTTAATTGTATATTAGGAAGTTGTCATCCATATGCTCCAGAAGCCTCCTGGACTTCTTGTGCCCTGCTATGTTGTCCCTCCTATCTGAACTGTAAATTCACATAGAACTTCACATGGTATGTAGAAAGGTACCACGGACTGCAAAGGATTATGCAGTGTGTACAATATCACAGACAAATGAGATATAATATCTCTATATTATATATTCTATCCTGATAATGCTTATAATCAGTCAAATAATTCAAACAATTGTGTTTGATTCCCATAAAAGAAAGGAATAGCAAAGGAGAATAAAGTTTGAGATGATCAGGATAGATAGACTGCATTAAAGCATGAGGTTTATGGAGGAAAAACAAATGCTTACTCCATAGCATTAGTTTTGCATTGTCTTAAGGATAATAAGGCACAGTTTTTCCATCAAAATCCATTTCTACACTTTTAAATAAATTATATTATAAAGTCAGGAAAAAATATCACATTCATTCTGTCTTGGGCATCTGCAACCTAAGTTAGCTTTGCATATTAATCTAGTTGGAGAGAGCAACTCCTTTCTTTCTAAGCCAAGCAGATTTCTTCAGCTGATGCAAAACGACATGAGTCTGAGCTGCACATGTTTATCTGGGGCACTCTTTTCCAATAGCATAGAGCAACAAATTTACTTGATTTGGCATTATATAAAATAAAGAATGTTTGAAGGACGACGTCAACCTCATTGTTAGAGATAGTTACACATTTAGCTTTCTTCATTATCAAAATTTTAAAGTGTTGCCTCCAAGTTTTCTGTTGAAAAGATAAAAATACTTGATTGATATTGCTGGTACTTATTTTTAGTTTCTAAAAAATATTTACATTCTACAACCATGGTTTTGTTTCTTTCAACAATCTCTAGTTTTCTTTACCATGTTTTGCCTATGCCTGAAACACAGTTTCTAAACAGAGTGTTTTACATCAAGACATCTTTAGCCACCTAAGCCAACTCATTAGATCACAAGAGAACACACAATCCTGCATTTAATTTTCATATGCAAATTCAAAATAAGCTGTAAAAATGGAAGAACTGATAAATGAAGATGCAGTCTTTGAGATGAGACTTGGAAATGGATAATGACTTGCAACAGATATAGATAAAACCCCCACAACTTTATCAAATGCTATCAAACTTGTTCAGACAAAGGGCAGAATATGCTGGAGTATTCTTATTGTTAAGAAAGTTTGTATAAACTTGGTTTTAAGAATAGGTTTTTCCTGGTTCCATAGATCTGTATCACAACACATAGTGATATCAATCCTAAAAGCAGAAGATATAAAGATAAGGCTTTTACTTACTTGAACTTGTAGCTTTCTCGGTTATTATTGATGAACCCATCTGCTAAATCACGTGGCACTATGATCTCCAGATTTGACAGAGATTTCTCAGCATCATCAACTGAATAAATCTAATAAGCATGGATATGAATTAACAGCATAATTTTACCAATAGAACAGCACAGCCCTTAGTTAAAAACCTTAAGTAGGCTTAGCACCCAAATAAAAACTTCATACAAATTTCACTTAATACATAAGCAGATTTTCCTTCAGCTATTATACAACGCAAGTACATACTAACGTTATCCCATTTGTTACCGTGTAAACACTACAATAAGACCTGAAACAGAAATGTTGCCTCTGGCATAATTTGACTACTAAACCACTTGGATATGAGATGTTATACAAGACAAAGCACAGCTCCCAGTGCAACTTCTCCCAAAACCTGGAAGAATATATTAAGGAAAGACTACGACAGAACAAGCAGAGTTGGTTTAAAACATGAAGGCAGCAGAGACCTAAATGTATAACTCTTGAGGAACGCTCTCATTATTATCTTTATTATCCCTTGCAAGAACGGCTAAAGACTGTAGCTACGCGCTCCCTTCCCGTGTTCAGAGCAGCGCAGAACTCCACAAACACAGCGCCCAGCAGCAAAAGCTGCTCCTGAGGAGCCCTCCTGTAACAACTAGGCAGAAGTTCGTCGCCTCCTCCCCCCGTAGTTACACTCTAAGCTTCTCTACTTCGTGATTTTATTAACTTCTTAAGGCTTCGGAGAGCAGGGGCAGGGCTGGGGCTTTCCGCTCCGCACCCGACCACGCACCAGCCCTCAGCTCCCACACACGCCGGCGGGGCCGGTACCCGGGCGCGCACAACGTCCGCTCCCGCCCGTCTTCAGGCTGCCCCGCCGCTCGCAGGCCCCAGGACGCCCTTTGGCTCGCCCTCTTCCAGCCCTCGGCAGCCAGATCCCCATCCTACCCCAGCCTGCTGCCGCCTGCCCAGCGGCTTCACCCGCGCGTACACCCGGATGGTTTCCTTCATCATCGCTGCCCGCCGCCCGCCTAGCAACAGTAACGGCGGCACGCTACCCAGCGTGCACCGCGGCGGGCTCCGCTCAGCTGGGTCCTGCTCCCACCTCTGTCCTCGGGATCCCCTCACGCCCCCGGGGACCTTCGTCAGAGTTTGGAGGAGAAGGGAGTAACCAGGCTCCGGCTGCGAGGCGCGGCTGCTATCCCCCCGCGCAGGTGGGTTGCCGTCTGCCCGAGCATTACTGGTAATCCCCACCAGCTGGGTGTCAGGGCTGGGAGAGTAAACACTGCCTAAACCAGCGGTGTCGTGTTGCCGTCGCATGTGGATCACCCCACTAGCCCACCAGCAGTTTCTCACCAGATCTGTGGTGTTGTGTGTTATCTGTATGTTCACACGGCCCTCCTTCAGCTGAAACCACCCTGTAAGGCCACTTGGTTCAAGATAAATGCCTGTTCTTTACCAGTTGCAACATCAGGAAGGGAAACGGGGAAAATAGAATCACAAAATGGTTTGGATTGGAAGCAACCTTAAAGATCATCCAGTTCCAAAACCTTCCACTAGCATCCCATCCAACCTGGCCTTGAGCACTTCAGGGATGGGGAATCCACAGCTTCTCTGGGCAACCTGCTCCAGTGTCTCACCACCCTCACAGTAAAGAATTTCTTCCTTAAAACTTAATCTAAATCTACCCTTTTTCAGTTTGAAGCCCTTACCCCTCACCCTGTCACTACACTCCCTGATAAAGAATCCCTTCCTATTTATTCTGTAGATCCCCTTTAGGGACTGAAGTCCTGAAGTATTTAAAGCCAAAGTTCAAAATAATGTAGCAGTGGCAGCAATGAAAGTTGTTTGCTGCTTCAAAGAACAGCAGCACTACTGCTCACCAGAAGACAGGTGCTTTGAGGTTAAGAGTTGGTAGAGCACTGAGTGTCATCCTTTTCAGGCAAACCCATACATTTAAATATGGTCAAGAAAGCAAAGACAAGACAAAACTTTTCCTCACTTGGTGCAATTATTCCAGCATTTTAAGAACAAAGTCAGGTGTTGTCTACACTTATTTCGGTAGGTGGAATGCAGCTTCTCTTGTGCTTAGGAGCAAGAAGTGCTGGTAAGTACTGTATGAGGTTCAAAGCAATTTTAAAAAGAGTTCATTTAGCCCTTGAGAGAGATTCTCTTTCAATAAGAAATTACCAGTTTGCTTTACGAATTAATGGACAAAGTTTTATGTTTTGTGTTACACAAAAGGTCAGATTTCACAGCTTTAAAGATACTTACAATTTCAAAATAGATAACCTCTAGTTTTTTGTATCCTTGAGTTATAATTATCTTATATGTGAGTATTTTTGTATAGGATTTGTATAGGAAAATTGTGCCATTATCTTCCATGTAGAAGATAAAAGTGTAGCGGACTCCCATTTTTGCAACTGTTGAGATCTATGCATTTAAGAATGAAGACATATGGAGACCTAATCTCCTAATATCTTGTAATAATACTTACTGTCTCCTAGTATATTATTTGCTGCAGAAATGTAGGTATTAATATGACTGCTATGTTTTCCTAGGTGTTAGTGACAGGAATTTTTCTCTAAACTAGTGTTCTTTTTCCAGGAAAGTTATAAAAGTAATAAAAGTAGTATGTACAGGTGTATATGAGGACAGAAACTATTTGGTACATTTAGAAGTTAAATAAAGGATTAATTAATTCTTTTGTTTGAAGATGTATAAATAACACCAGAAGCAAAATAATAACAAAAAAACCCACCAGATAACACAAAACTTTCATTGGCCAAGAGAAATTAAGATATCTGTCTCAATCTCTTCACTGTTCCACAATATTACTTAATTTTCATATGAACAGAGATTAGATTAGAATCTCCACTGTGATGAAGTTCACCATGTCCAATGCTTGCTAGAAGCAGGAGTCTTTACTCCTGATAACAAACAAACGGAACAGCAGACTTCCAACCTCTAAGAGAAAAGCCATTTTTCTAAATCCAAAATTGCAGAATTGATGACTAACAGAAATCTCTTGAGGCCTAGCTAAAGACCTAAATTGATTTTTTAAGTTTTCCTAAGATTTGGAAAGGAGGCTTATTATTATAGGTAAAGAGCTGATTTCAAAGATGCAGAATTGTAGGATGTCTTTCTGTTATTACCAGAAAAGAGAACAATTTTCAGCATTTGTATTTCATAGAGCTTTGACGAAAGTCTTGGAAAGTGGAGCCTGAAGGTGGTAGCTAACCATTTCAGAAAATGTACTGGTCTAGAGTTTGCATCTTATGCTGGATGCCTGAAAATTATTTATTTGCTTTAAATTTACTGTGTTTAAGATCTTCTTTCCACCTTTAATGGGAAACCACCTTGAAGAATTTTCAGCATTTGCATTTATGCTAAACCTCAGAGATAAGTGTCAAACTTCCTTCAGCTCCAGTGTTTGAGAAAGGGAACCACAGAACACAAGCAACCCATAAGCTTGAAACAATTATGTGACTCAGTGAGTTACAGGATCTGTCAATTAGATGTTTTAAAAAGGTCAGTCTTTGATTTCTGAATTAATAGTTACAACATCACAACTAATCGTCTGCCTTTACTGTTATAGTTTTGTTCCAATTAAAAAAAATAATACAGGTCATATTATATGCTGGAGCTGGCAGTTCAAGGACTTGTGCTACATTATGTCACCTAGCAACTTAATATGCTTCCAAATAAACAGCCTTGCAAGTTTTATAATAGCCCAAACTTTCAAGTCCATCCTTTTTTTTTTTTTTCCCCCAAAGTTTTACTTTTCATAGACTTTACTTATTCTTGGCAACTATCATGCCTTTTGGCTGAAATAATGATTAGAAGTCAGAACATTAAAATCTTTCCACAGATCAACTGGACAGGATGGAGGGCCAAAACTCTTGCCAAAGTCTGAGTTTTCTCTCATCAGCCAACTCCTGGAAACATTAGTGCCAAATGTGTATCTTCAACATGACCAGAAACTCTTCTTAAATGACCAGAAATTAAGATCTGAAGCTTGGCCTAAATTTATGTATAATATCTGTTGAGTATGTTATATGAGCTCTGCCAGGAAGAGTACAACCTTTATTTTTAAAAGGTGTGATAATATAGAAACTTATGTTTCTATATTTGAATGGAATGTCAAAAAGTTATGGCAATATTTTTTGATATTTCAGGTATCATCCCATAGCCCTGTAACCTTTGTTTTCTTCTGCTTACGTGTTCAGTATTAAAATGGGTAATGCTGTACTGTAAACTGCCTTGTTTAATTTCTAATAGTCCAGACCTCCAAGAAGAGCGGGGATGTTTGTGTCTTTCAGGCTACTGTTATAATCTGTTTCTTAGGAAACAGTGCTACATCTCCAAGTATGTCAGGGTCACAGTTGGAGAGTACCTTAAAATTTCACTGCTGTTCTGACATTCTTGCCAAACACATTTATATGTTTCCTAAAAATATATATCTTGGTAGACTCAGCCAAGACAGAAAATCTAAAAATATCCTCCTGAGTGCTTACGTATATGCATACATGTGTATATATGTATTTGTGTGTCTGGTTTAGAGTAAACCAAAATTCCATGGAGGAATTCAGGGATCCTTAGGACTCTTATTTCCAAGTTGGTTTGGTTTTGTTGGTTTTTTTGTTTTGCAAATGGTAAACTGCATCCTTTATTGCAAATTACAATGTAGGAAGTGTTAGCAGGAAATGCTGCTGTTATTTGCACAATTTTCTCTACCTGCCTCCCCCATTTATCTTTAGCATTATGTTTGTTCTTATCCATTATTTTTTATGAAACCCTTCAAAGACCATTATTGATTTGTCTCTGACCAAGGGACAGATAGGTGACCATAAGTACAAAAGGCTGTCCAGTTTTGGGTTTTTTGGTCTGAAAACTAGTGAGAAATTGAGATTCAAGAGTCCAGTTCTGGTCAACAAAATTCTTTTCATAGTCATGGTATAATTAGGTTGTGTATGCTCTTGTTTGAAAAGAATTGCTAACAGAACATTATGAAACAATTGTTATCATTGATTTATAATACATTTTAGAAATTGAAACTATGGATCCAAAGTTTTGTTGGGTACTGTGTAGGTTTAGAGTTAAAAAAACTAAAGAACTACCCCTGTAGCAAACAGCTCTTGCTATCCAAGTTAAAGACAGGGAGCAATGCGTAAGAAAAGGAAAATAAAAGGAAATAACATGGACAATAGTCAGAGGCCAGAATTCTCCTATCAAGCTCTTGTACAGACATTATCATGAAGAAAGACTGTTACGTAATTTTGTAGATTTTTGTGAAGAGCTGTTTCTGGGAATGAAAACTAGCATAGCAGAAAGCAGGGAAAGATTTGTTTGAAAGTGTAACATGAAGCTGATGCTATCAATAGATCATAGAAACCTATCCGCAACCTGATTGTGAATAAGGTATTACAGAACGGACAGGGACTTTAAAGACAAAGTAATGTAATAAAGAAGGGAGAGTTACTTGAGAAGGCACAATTACCTGCAGCATAATCAGAGTGATAACTGAAAGGATATTATAAACAGCATTCTGAGAGTCAGGGATGGGGGGGTGAGGGAAGAGGATTTCATTCACTGGGGGAGGTGATTACAGCCATGGAGTAAAATTAAGTTTTGTAGTTCAAAAGGGTAAGGATAAAGGCCTGGATCTCAGTGTCACAATTATCATTAAGTGAAAATTGAGGGCATAATGCAGGGAGGTATATTGAAGGAAGGCCTAAAAGTATAAAGGAGAACTCCAGCCAGTAAAAACAAGCTGCATGTTTTAGGTAATGTAAAAATAAAAAGGAGAGAGGGAAATTAAGTATTACATTGGAGGCAAAGGGAAACAAAGGTAGCAAGTCACTTGAGGTCTTTTAGTTCTGCTTCTTTATTTGGATGGAAAAGACTGAAGTATGGTGCTAGTGTGGGGAAGTGAAGAGACACAGGAGAGTGAGTAATTAAGAAAAATACAGAAGCATAGGAGTTGATGTCATTGGAAGACATATGGATTAGGATGGAATGACTAGTGCTTTAGGTGAGAAAATGAGAAAGTTCTGTATCTACAATGAGATGAAGAGAGTTATACAAGAAGAGAAGGCTGTCTTTAAGGAAGCAAAAGTTTGCATCATAATCTAAGTAGCATAGCATAGCTAAAACTAGGGGAAATCATACTTCCTGGGTACGCTGATTTCAAGAAGCTGCCATAATGAGAATACATACAGGCTCACTGGTGCCCATGTGGATATAATAATGCCCTCCAGCCAGGCCAGACATTTCGCTGCAGAGTTGCTACGTGCTTTTTTATTAGAGAAAAATAAGACATGGAGAAATTGAAATTGAGCAACATGCCCATTTATGCAAGCACAGCCTGCAGCGAAGCCAGTCTTCAGTACCAAGCCACTAAATACCATAAAAGACCAAGACCAACCTTCCCAAAAAACTTTCCATGTATTTGCATACTGTTGTAAATAAGGAGCAAATAGGACAACACACAAATCAATGCAGCTGTGTTCATGTGCTGGCATTTGCAGAGTAGCTGCTTTTCCCTGAGTTTGGCTTTGAATACTCTTTTCCTCTTATATAGTTGTGTGAACAGGTGGGATACATACATGCTGGTACCAAAGTGTACAGAATCCCAATACGTAAGGGAAAGTAGTATTTCCAAATTCATAAAAAACCCCAACAACTTGTAGAAGACTAAGATCAAACCAATGTAAAAATTAAGAAGTGCTCTTGAACTGTTTGAAATAAAATACAATAGCCCTTATTTAAGCACATTACAACAGTATTTATAGTCTTTTTACAAGACTGTATATCTTCAAGTAATGAAGAAAAAAAAGTTTTTATTTGGTTGGGTTTTGTTGGTTTTCCAATGTCCAGTTTTTGGTTTTAAATACACCAACTACTGTTTCTCATTCAAGTCTCAAATGCCAGACGCATTTAAGGCTGAGTGATTTTGTCACATGCTGATGTTGTGCGTCTACAGTTGAGAAATCTTAGAAATGGGCAAAGGTTGGTATTCAGGGACTGCAGACATCACTTATTTGCTGATGTGAAGAGGCAGACTTCTGTCTGAGTCACTGTATTAAAATACAAAATGCTCATTTACCCACTGTTGATCTTATATCTCTATCTTGGCCACAAATTATGTATTTAGCCATTGTTTAGACTTACTTAGCACCTTTCCCTTAAGAATCACCAAGCATGTAATGAATTAGTGAGTTTCAATTCTCTTGCATTTGGAATTAAATCTGCTTCAAATTAAGAATGAATCTAACTCTTAAAATTACAAGCACCAGTGACAATGTGTTTTACCTGTATGACTGAAGAACACAGAGATAACGTTAATTGGTCAAAGTTGAAAATAGAAAATAGAACCCTCTTTTCTGTACTGCACTTTATCTCCATTATTTCCTCACTGAATCAAAGTCTTACTGTAAGCATTATCAATTTTGATCTTTCACGTGTTTATAACCAAGATGGTGAGTTGTAAATTCAACAGCACTCTATATACTATGGATCCTTGTTTCAGAAAGTCACATTCCTAAAGACCTTGGAAGTAATTTGACAGACAAATATGTAAGAGCAGCATTTGTTCATGTTAGGTTATTATTAATTTAATAATATATATCTTTTACGGGAGATACTGCTCACAAAATCAGCTCTCCAGGTTTTTGCTCAGGTTTGCATTGTTCTGTGACCCCCAAGAGGAGGCAGTGGCTTGTACACACTCCAGTCAGGTTTTTCTAAAGCTGATAAACATCAGATATTAGGTGCAATATTTGAAAACATAGATCAGCATGTACATCAGATTCCTTCTATGAATAATGAGTTTCAGCAGTGCACAAATCAATTTTTGAGATTTTCTACAGAGCATAGATTTGCTTACAAATGACTAACACATAGATACTCATTTTTGACACAACAGATAAGATTGTTAACAGTTACTGCCATTGAAGAAGCTGTAATTTTGTGAACTAAGAAAAAAAACAATTTCCCAATTGCATAGATCTAGTAGGATGTGCAAGGACTCCCTGTAAATGTTTTTTGTATTTACAGGGGTCAAGACTGATCCACTGATATGTGTGAATAAGAAACAATACTTAAAGAAAAGAAACAAAATGAAATCCTTGTCTGCTCCCTACTTTCAGGTAGATAATACCTTTTTCACTAATGAACAGAAATCAGATATATGGAGTAGGATCAATCATTGTCGAATGGGATACTCCAATAGTCTCACTTGAGAGAATGATTTAAGTGATCTAAAGAGAAAGAAATTGTCCTTCTAGGCAAGTTACACAGCCTATTTAAAAAACTAAATTGTTACTAGGAATATTACATTAACTTTCAGTGGAGCTGATATTTGCAGTGTCCATCGAATGGTTTATCAGAAAGTTTGCATAAGTAAAGCATACAGTTTGGTGCAAACTACAAGACACAAAAAGAATTAAACATTTTACCTGGGATGGGGGTAGTGTTGTTTTGGCTCACTTTAAATAGTTCAAGAACAGTCGTGAATTTAGTCCAGAAGGGCATTTTAAGTACACTGGTCTTTATCTGTTTTTATTATTAGTTACTGACCATTTTAAATTCTTATTTAAAAATTGTGATGTTTTTGCATGCCCTCAGAGGCCTTACCTAGGCCCTAGTGTATGCTAAGGCACCTCTAGAAGCTTAATCCCACATCTTTGAAGTGAATGTGATTTAGATGTAGTCCAAATGATGCCTGCAAGGGGTAAAATGGTAGGAAAGATTGTATAACACCTCAGAAAACAACTAGAATGTCTGATAAGCAATTCTTTACATTACTTGTTTAAGTTTCAGAATAACATGAAGTAAAACTGAATCATGTTGGCATAAGGCACCTTAGAAATAATTGTTTTGTATCACAATTGTTAGGCAATTTGCACAGTTATTGAAATTTTTCTTAAAATTTTGAAGTCTCCAGGTGCCAAGTGTGCATCGTTATTTCTTCCACTACACAGAGAATTACTTAATGAATATTGGCTTTCAGGATTGTCATCTTTCCAGCTAATTCCCAATCCAACTCAACTTGCCTTTTCCTGGGCTTCTTGCCACATTCTATTTTTCCCTATGCTCTTGATGTTATGTGAAACTGAAATGTGGAATTATCTACAGTTCATAAAAGAATCAAGTACCTTAGGAAATTGTGTTCTTCTATTATTAATGGACAGTAAATGCAAACATGAGCTAACAAAAGGCAAAGGATAAACACATTTAAGCCAGAACAGTTCCCAGAGAAATCATTTAAAAACTTGTCAAACAATTCTTGAAACATGGAAGAATGATGATTTCCCATAGATTGATTGTATATATTCTGGCACCATAGCTTTTCCTTTATATAATATTTTTGTAAAACCTGAATAGTAATTTCCATTGGAAAAATCTCAAGGAGACTTACAGATATTAACAAAATCAGACTTGCAACACCTGTGTGAAGAAAAGAAGCTGGTCAAGCTATTTGTTGCCAAAAACATATCCTTGCTCCAGTTAGCTGATTTGTGCTCTTCTGCCAGCACAAAGTTTCACAAAATACCTAATTCACTAATCCCTATTCATTCACTTCTATTTGGATTGCTTTTACATTCCCTGGTTTCTGAGGATGCTCATGACTAGTCTCTCAGATAAATTAGTTATTCTCAGAGGGCTTGATTCTACCTGAAGGAAGCCACTCACATGTGATCCCCTCTACTGCTTCCAAGCCTTACTGCACTCCAGCGATCCTGCACTTCTGGAATGACTTCAGAGGGCTACTGTGTCTGGGTGTAGTATAAAGCAGTTTTCATCAGGTTTCAGAGAGAGGGAGGAAACAAAAGTGTCTTCATCCATTTTTTTCAAGTAAACCAGGCATCCATGCCAGTACTTAGTTGGTAATTTGTTAGTTGTGATTCCCTGCTCATCAGTCCCTGCATAATGACTCCAGTATCTCTCTGCAGGTTCACAGGCCCTGCTCTGCCTTTCAGCCCTCAATGTATTTTTCAAATCATTTAAGCTTGTGTTATTTTTATCTTATCATATGTTTAGGGCTTCAGAAAATGCCTTTTGCCTTCAACAATATAATATCATTCTTATAAATTCAAATATGATAATTATTATAACATAATCATGTAATATAATGTTGATTATATTATATGTCACCTATTGCAACTATTGACCATTGAGTGAGCACTTCTCTTATGAAGAACTTGTATTTTCATTAAAAATTGAGCAAAATACAGAGCAAATACATCCAAAAAGAAGTCTTCTAGGGAATATATCACTTTGCCATCTGATTGCTGTTAAGCTCTCCTTATATAAATAGGGTATAACCAGTTCTACAGATGACCATAATCAATTTCCTTGAGAATGAAGGCTTTGTAACCCACACTTGCTGAAGACTCACACATGAACTTCATCTGTGGGTACCCTACCTGTTACATATATAAAGGAACACAGGCAGTCCATTTTTGCTTCATAACTGTGTCCCAAAAACTTCCTCCTGAATTGTTTTTCTGCCTGCTCAGCCAGGGCCCTTCTTACCCACCACTTGAACTGCTTCCAACCCTACCTTTTTCTTTTTTTCAACTCCAACTTATACTTTGGAGGCCCCGAAGACAGTAAGACCTTTAACCTTAATTGTCTTAACCCTGAATGTGGTACCCTTGCAGCTCTATCTACATCTGTCCTTTCCTCAAGCCTGGCCCCGATCACTGGTGGTACTGCTTATATCTCAGTCTCTGAGATCTTTCCATTTTAGCATCTTAATTCTTCAGTAATATGTTAACAAAAAACCCCTATCCATCTATACAGTTTGCCAATTCTAAGCTATTATTGTTTGATAGTGAAATATTTGCTTGCTGCTTATTAATATTATCTGGTAGTATCACATAACTTGCTTGCTGTTATGAACAGTCCTGAGCCACACACTGCTCCTTCAACTATGAAAGAAAACTTCTTATTCATAAAACTCTCCATGTTGACATAAAAATACTTCCAAGCATAGAAATAAGTGATTTGATTATTATTATTTTCAGAAATAGGACTAAAGTCAGTGTTCTCTGTCATCTTTTTTGCAAAGAATAGTACAGGGTATCTGTGCTGCAGGGTTTCAGCTTGTCTGGCTACATGTGAATTTGTACCAGTTGTTTCACTAGCTCTCTCTTTCCTTTTTCAAACAATCCTGCCAACTACACCAACTTTATGCTGCTAATTCTCTTCTTCCTCCAGCCCACACCAAACTCAGCAACATTTCCTCAGCATACCTTCATCTTTTAGTCCTTGTTTCCACATTCAGGACAAACATCTATGTTTGTCTTCATCTGTTACAGGAACTCTCTTCAAACTGACTAGCTCCTTCCTTCTTCTGTTGCTGCTCCTTGATGCTTCTTCTCAAACCAACTCAGTTCCTGGTTAATATAGCTCTAGCCTCACCCACCACCTCAACCACGATCACCTGGAGGAAGGCAGGAGGAAAGATCATCTAGTCCAGTCCCCCTGCCAGAGCAGGATTGCTTAGACCATGTTGCACAGGAACACATCCAGGCGGTCTTTAAACGTCTCCAGAAAAGGAGACTCCACAACCTCCCTGGGCAGCCTGTTCCAGTGCTTTGCCACCCTCACTGTGAAGAAGTTTCTTCTCATGTTTATGTGGAACCTCCTATGTTTCAGCTTATATCCATTGCCCTTTGTCCTATCATTGGATGCCACAGAAAAGAGCCTGGCTCCTTCCTCCCGACTCTCTCTTAACATATTTCTAAACATTAATAAGGTCACCCCTCAGTCTCCTTTTTTCCAAGCTAAAGAGACCCAGCTCCCTCAGCCTTTCCTCATAAGGAACATGTTCCTCTCCCTTAATCATCTTTGTGGCTCTGTGCTGGACTCTCTCAAGCAGTTCCCTGTCCTTCTTGAACTGAGGGGCCCAGAGCTGGACACAGTATTCCAGATGTGGTCTCACCAGTGCAGAGTGGAGGGGGAGGAGAACCTCTCTCAACCTACTAACCACACCCCTTCCAATACACCCCAGGGTGCCATTGGCCTTCTTGACCACAAGGGCACATTGTTGGCTCATGGTCATTCTGCTGTCCACCAGGACCCCCAGGTCCCTTTCTCCTACGCTGCTTTCCAACAGCTCTGTCCCCAACCTATACTGGTATCTGTGGTTGTTCTTGCCCAGATGCAAACTGCATTATATCTTGAAATGGCAACTTCAAAAGAGGAGAGCACTATGGTGACATGACAGCAGTAAAGTAAAACTCCTATATTCAGGAAACTTCAGGGATTATGCTGGTATCTCATATCCAGTATGATTACCCGTGCAAAAGTTTTGGAACTTACACTTTTTTTTTTTCTTTAAATAGCAAATTATGCAGAAAGAATGTCAGTAAAGAGCGTAAGCATTGGCAAACTGAAGTACTTTGAAGTGTGGAAGTGCCAAAATTACAGCACCAGCTCTGACTGTGCTCACATTTTATAGATATTTATAGATATTCCCATGTGTCAGTCTCACATCAACTGTGGCAAGAGCTGTGAGGAGAAAGAGAGTTGTATGGAACCGGTTACCCAGAGAGGTTGAGGATGCCCCATCCCTGGAAGTGTTCAAGGTCAGGTTGGATGGGACTTTGAGCAACCTGGTCTAGTGGAATGTGTTCCTGCCCATGGCAGGAGAGTTGGAACTAGATGACCTTTAAGGTCCCTTCCAATCCAAACTTTTCTATGATGATTCTGTGATGAAATGTCTTGAACTAAAATGCAGGCAGCTGGGTCCCATCCCACATTTTACGACAGCTGTTCTGTGTAGTGGATAAACATGTCTGTATCATAAGGTGTTTGATATCTGTCATTTTCCAATATTTGATTTTCCAACCTTGGTATTCCTTCAATGTTATTAAAAATGTAATGTAGCTAGCTGTAGATCATTACTCCTTTCAGATTTACTGGTTCAACTTTGTGAACCACTGATATACATGCATCCACACCCACAGAAGAGATTTTCTGAAAAGTTGTTTTAAACCATTGTAGGAAGTGACTCAGGGTAATTACTACTCTAATAGGCTCTCTTGGCTTCCTGGAGTCTTTTAAAAATAAATCTTTTGCAAGAAGAGAGAATGTCTAGGAAAGAAAATTAAAAGAAAATTGTACCAGTCAAGACACTTAAATTTGATACAGTCCACATAATTTAACTCTCCTTCCAACTCAGGCTCCCCTGACATTTTGTAACGCATGATGATTGTTGTTAATATGATATATCACTGGTGGTATTTCTGTCTGCATGGTTGTCTACTGTGTGTATGTTTTTTTCCCCTATCGGATCTTGAGCTTCTTTCAAGCATCTGTGCTTTTAACAGTTGTCAGTCCTGTATGTGTGTGAAAGAAGCCAAGAAACTGTTGTCCCACAAAGCTCTCAAAGGACCCTGGTTAACCTGAATTTGCTATATAGTTTATGGTGGAAAACAAAATGAATCTAAGTTAGCTCTGGGAATAGCCAGTTGGGCTCTGATATATTACAAAAATGTTGTTTCATTCTGATATTTTATATCTGCAGAATAATTTTAGTTTACAACTGTCCAAGTAGTCTGGCCTACTCAATTCTCTTTGGTCTAGTTGACTGCTTCAAAGGAGTCAGAGCCTAGCCACAAGTCCCTGTGTGGGACAGAGCTCACTCTTTCCTGCCTCCTCTTCTGCCAGTGGAGAACACAGGATGTTCTCAGCCCATGCTGCCTTCTGTCTACCCTCATATATGAGTACTGTCCATTATACCTAAGAGTGTTGCTAAATTTGATTTGAGGAGTTCAGTCTATCCCTCCGTCTCTGAGTTCAGCCACAGTGTACTGCAGAGATGCTGGCTTTCTAAGTCTTACTCTAACACTGCACTGTGTTTAATTGGAAAAACTCTTTAAGTTCTGTGACCCTCATTCTCCCCCAATTCTCACTTTCTGTTGACTTTGTGAAGTGCTGGGGTCTGAGTTGTGGGCCCCGAGTTGGGGTTGACCTATGGATGAGTCACAACCTAGTAGAATGTTTTGTTTTCCCCACAGGCTTCAGGTTCCAGAGGCAGAACTTGGACCACCTGTGTCTATGTGGCTCTGCCCTCACCTGGGTGGTCATGGTTGGGGTAGTGGGTGAGGCCAGGGCTATATCAACCAGGAGCTGATCAGTTGGAAGAGCTCCCTGTTGTGTGTGGCTTCTGTTGGGGCTGGTTGCAGCTTGCTGACCTCTCTTGGTGGTGTCCTTCCATGTGAAGGGCCACTGAGGGAGCCATCTCTGTCTGTTGTATCCAGCAGGCAATGCTGGCACCACAGTGGGCAGTGGAGGAGCTGGGTCCCCAGGAACCTATGGCAGGATTGTTTGAAAGAAGTTTTCCAAGCAGATGTTGCTGAGTCGGCCTGTGTGATCGGGCAACTGATGACAGCACAAAACGATGATGGCTGAACTGGCACAATGCTTTGATGCTGGAGGAAACTGAGTCTAAAATGCTATCACTTCGTTGCCTAGCTGTAAATACTAGTTTATCTAGTACCATAAATTTATTACAATACTCAGACATTTGCCACCCTCTGCATAATCCTGTGTGGCTAAAGGGACATCCCAGGTACACTGTGGTATAGCACCAGAAAGTGCTTCCTTCCTCCTTTTCTGATGTGTAGGGTACCATCCCTTGCACAGGATAAAGATAGCTGTGGTAGTGTCTTACAATGATCCTTCTTGCTGTCATGTGTATCTGCCATGCATCACCAGCTTCTCTTCCCATTACCTGAACTGTGTACTAGCACCTGGTAAGCCGTTGTACTGTTTCAGGACTTAGAAATGAAGACACCTGTGAGATCTTTAAGTGGTTTCACTTTGGTCAACACAATGGAGAATTAAATCTGGAGTTTGAAAGTAGACAGAGGATAGAAATCTGTCATGCAAAATGAAAGGAAAATCACCCAGTGGATTTAAAAACTATGGCCAAGGCTTTGTGCATCTGAGGACAAAGAGCTCTCTGCATGTTTTGGTGTATGCTATTCTTTTGGACATATGCCATAACTGTGCATTTCCTGACTTCAGTGGATTGGAAAAAAACCTGACAGGTCCCCAAAACTGAAAAATAACATTCATAGCAATACCAGTGCAAGGGGGAAAAAAAAGCATCTGGAACAACCTTATGCTTCAGGGTGTAAACTGATCAACTGTAGGGTTCAAGAAAGAATTTATCTTCCTTCTTTACCCCCCAGTTCTTATGTAATATTCTAGCCCACAATTGGCTGTATATAGTGTTTGCCATTCTTCATGCTCTGAATCATCAGGTATCTAACCACTGCTTGAGGCAGTGTACGAGACTGAATGGTCTGTTCCACTATGGCAGCAAGGATAGTATTTTAATATGGTTTCATTTCCGTTGGTTTATTATTTTGTTATGTAGCACTAAGGGAGTGACAACCAGACTGCTACAGTTGCTCATGTGAACATATACTGAGACTGGTTTGGATCTGAGGAACATGTGCTGTCTTGTTTTGTCAGCCATGTGCTAGTGATGCAGAGGGTATCACTCTGTCCTCTATTTCTTAGGGCTAAGTAATGCCTATGCTTGTGTTGGTCCAGTGTGAAAAGTTGACTTTCATTTTTCAAAAGTGCCTACTTGTAGTATCTTTTGGGAGAAGTACTATATATGCTCCCACATGCACACTCCCAGTTCAATGGAGAGGATTCTTCTGTGTAGAAAACAGGAGTACAGATTGCCCACAGATGGGATCTTTATGCTCTTCCTTGTGTTGCGTGCTAAAAAGGGCTCCTGTTGCATCTTGTGCAAGTGAGTTTCATGTGATTCAGTGGAGAGTTTATGAATATACAATGATACAACTGGCTGTTCTTCCTTTCATTTCCATAAAGAAGTGCAACAGGTTCACAGAGATACTGTCTTAATCTGCTGTAACTGGAATGTTGGAGCACTTCCACAGATGGATGTTTCTGCCTTAGCAAATACATGTTAAGAGGCATATCCCTTCAGGACAGAAATGAAATGTGCTACTGGACACAGGTTAACAACAGTTTTCACTCACTTCAGTTGTCCATATTGTGTATGGGTAAACAGGGCATTTCAGTTTCTTGGCATTTCAATCTTGCTGCAATATCTTTTGAAATAGAAATCCTGTTTGTGCTTGTGTCACATGGTAAGACAGGCTGCAGTTACTAATGCTTTACTTCTGTGTGCTACTCAGTATTTCAATGTTCCTCCTTTTCCACTCTCTAGGGAGAAGATGTAATTTAGTCCTCTAAATTAAACAGAGAAAACAGGAGTTATGGATAGCCATCTCATCTTCAGGAAACACTGTGCCTTAGAGTTTATTAACCACAGGGGTTGAGTCAATTAAAGGTCATGGGAGATGGAACTACCCATAAGGAACAGCTCTGGTATCCTACAGAGAAGCCCTGAATCACTCTGCCCTTCAGTGTTTTCTGTGGATATGTATGGGACAAGCTGCTAACAGGTGGACACATAACTCCGAGGTTGATCTTCAATAATAGTATGCAGCGTGGCAGAGTGGGGACTCATGCCGTGAATTATCCTTGTTGTTGTCTTATGTAGACAAGCGGCAAATCTGATAGCCAGAGGGAACAAACTTGTTCAATGTTTGAATTCCATTGTCAAAACTGGGTTCTTTTTATTATTTTTCATTGCATATGAAAACATTTTCCTTGCTTTGCTCAATAGAGAGCTGCTTTGGGACTGGGAGTATTTTCCTTATTCCTTCATCCACCAGATTCTTAGACCCACTTTTTAAGTATATGGGTGGAAATCTTTTCAAAGAGACACCATTTTCTTCTGGAATTTATCTTAAGGCTTTTGGTCATACTGATGTATGAGGCTAGTTGCCATTAAAAAATTATCAGAGCAGATTTTAAGCCTTTTGAAGATGATCAGATGACTTTTATCGATTTCCAAGAGCCCTGGCTCATGCCCAAAGACAATGATGGTAAAGCAAGAAAGAGAAAGCATATGAAGAAAAAACTAATCCACACAGCCCCAAATAGTCAATCTGCTCTGCCAGTAAGTTGCACAGAAAAGAACGTTGGCTTTACATTTTGAAATAGCACTTACATCTCCAAAAATGGTACCAAGACACATACTTCTTATAACTGTTTACAAATGGAAATGATGTGGTATATAAAAAAAACCCAGTTGCTTATAACAGCAGCACATTTGTAGACTCCTCCAGAAAATGTTGAATAAGTTTTGAACTTCTTAAAAATATCTGTCTGTAATCAGGCAAGGCTCACTCAAGGGTGTTCAACATCTATCACTTTACCTTCAGACATTGGTTTTCTCATCTCTTAGATGGAACTACTGATACTTACAGCCAAGCTTGGCTCTTAAATTAAAAACAAAGAGGTCTTACCAGACCAAATTTACCATCACTTGCCTCAGCAGGATTATACCATGAGAGCATTTCACTGTTCAAGTACTGCTTAGCATTAATTCTAATACTTCAGCATCAGTTTTTGCTCTATCATCTCTTCTCTGTAACACTGTAAGTGGCTTTCACAGTAGGTGAAATGTGTCATAATGTACAGGCAGAGAATAATAGAGATCAAAGATCAAATGAATTTTCTGAGGTAGTATTCATCTGAGATGAAACACTTCTAGAAGGTATTTTGAAATTAGAAGGAAAGCTGGCCCACATGTCTGGGAAAACATTCCAGCTGGAAGGGGTTAGTGCAAAACTGAAAGAGGATGTGGATAAGATGCTTGGAAGGACTCTTTCATTCCTGTTTTTGTTAAATCCAGTCAAAGCCTGGACACAGCAAGAGGACTGTGGGCTACAAGTGTGTGTGTGGGAGACCTCTTTGCTAGGCTCAATTCAAACACTGTTTAGGCACAGCTGAGAAGCTGGAAAATACCGCTTTCCAAATGGGGACTTCCATGACAGATAGTTACATCCTGGGTGTGGATATAATATACCATGGGCAGAAAAGTACAGGGATTGTCTTTTGTCAGGCACTTATACAACGACATCTGTAGTTCCCCACCTTTTCCTCCCTGACCCCCCTTGGAGGGGTTTTCTATCCAAAAGTGTAAAAATTACAAATCCCGCCCCCCCAAAACTGCAATCTGGACTCTACCTAGAGAAACTTTTATATTGTTCATTCCATAAATATCTCCTAGAGGCTGTCTGACGTCAGAGGGTTTGGAGAGAGAGGCTGGTCTGAAAGCAAAAACAGCAGCAGTTCCTGGCTCACTACACCAGCACTGCGAGCAAGAGGAGCAGCCCAGACATTTCTCTATATGGATTACAGGACTGTAGAACAGGGAGGAACTCCCCAGAGACATGGGCACTACAGTGTAAGTGCAGCTGCTGCAGCAAATCTTCTGGTTTTGCTTCTTTTCAAGAGCAAATCACTGAAAGTAATGCTTGTCTTTCTTTTTTTTTTTTTTTTTTTTTTTTTTTTTTTTTTTTTTTCCCCTCCTCTGAAATATCCTGAAGCCAGCTTGGCAGCACACAGGATTCAGGTTTAGCTTGACTTCTTCTCCCAAAGGTATGCAGAGAGGCTGACAGTGCAGGCTTTTGCACTCTTCTGTATGTGGATGGGGGTGACAGGGGATGAGGGAGGTGGAAGGAGAGAGCGAAGGAAGGACATATCTTTGGAAGACTACAAAATTAACTGAAATTCAGCTCCTTTATGTTCTGGTAGCAGGATGGGAAAATCCCAAATAAACTCTAGGCAAAACCCAACTTCCTTAGGTAACTCCACAGTGCAGGATTTCTTTTTTAACTCTTTAATCCCTTTTCATATTGTGCAGCAAACTGTTCATCTTTCCTTGTGAGGATGACAGGCAATTTCCTGTCTCCCTGACAATGAAGTTCTGTCCTGTTCTGTTTGCCAGACTACTGACAATAACAGATCCTAACAGAAATATGGAGTGTTGCTTGCTAAATCTGACAAATTTAGCACATTGAGCCTGTAGTTGCTTGATACTAAGGGCTCTTCAAAGAATCCACTGCTTCTACAGAGGAAAGAAGCACCTCTCAGATCCAAAAACTAGATGTACCAGGGTCATACATGAAGAAGGTAGCCAGTACATGGAGAATCTCCCCATGAAAAACATGCAGAAGCACTACCACACACATGATGCAAGTCCCAAAGAAAGCTAGTGATTTTTTTTTTTAACCTCAGCAGTCCAGAGATTCTCAAACCTGCTCCTTAAGAAGGTGGTGTTTTCAGTGGGGCACTCAGCGATATTTTTTTCTGATTAAAATTCAGTCCTGGGTTCATGTAATTAACCTTACCTCCCCCACCTCACATCTGGATGTCCCCTCTTCATTCCCTAAGCAGAAATGGGAGCAGTTCTGGGAACAGCTGTGAAGGCAGCTGTCCTCTTCATTGGTGTCTTCTCTAATGAGACCTGTGACAAAACCATCTTATTTCCCCAGGTGGGTTGAAGAGTTTGATGCCTCCTGTATAAAGCTGGCACACTTGGCTAGCACTTGTAACTTTAGAAAGCTCTTTGCCAGCTCTTTGCCAGGTGGTTAGCCTGTGCAGTTGCTGGAAGGAAAGATGACGTCCTTGAATACAAATGCAAAGCTGGATTGAGAAGCAGGAGCTGTGTGAATTGCACAATATTATGCACTGTGCTGTTGGTAATTGGCTTCAGCCAATAAACAGTCACAAGAAAGGCTGCTGCGAGTCAGCGCTCCCTGAACTGAGTTGTTTTGGTAATGGAATGTCTCCAAATACTTTTCCTTTTGAGGGTAGCAAAGTGGGGCAGGGAGAAGGAATTAAAGGAGGAAAGGTGGGGATTGGGAGGAGAGAGTTTTGCAGGTATCTCCCCTGCAAAATGAAATTGAGCAAGTCTAGTTAGCTGTGCTGAAAGCAACAGCAGGTTGATGTAAGCACTGTGCTGGCAACTGTAATGAGAGTAGCCTTTACTGGACAGATGTTCAAGGTCTAGTCCCCACTAAAGGATGCCATGCTGTACCATGTAAAGCAAGCTAGGCTGAGATGGAGAAAAAGCAGCTATACTCACTGCATGTGTAAGAAAGCATGTGTTCTGAGAGCCAGATCCTACAGTGATATACTTTGGAAGTGAAGTCTCCAGATTTGGAAGGAATTGGTTCAGGATCTGGACTGCTTTACCATGACACATCAGAATCCTTTTACTCTCCTCCATTTATTTCTTGGTAGTGGGTTTTTTTTTTCCAGTAGCCTACAAGTGCCTTTTCCATGAAGCTGCCTTGTTTTCTTAACAACAGCCTAATCACATTGGCTGGCAATGTGAAAGAAATAAAAAAACAAAGCAACCACATAAGAAAAGTGGTAACTTGTTAGAAACCTATATGTCCTAATAAAAGGTTAAGAGCTGTCACAGTCAAG
>VYZX01011738.1:2795-20094 GCA_013401335.1 Brachypteracias leptosomus
CCAAAACTGTCATTGTATATGAACTGTCCTTTCTTAGGTTTCAAAGAGATATCAGTGAGATATCAAAGAAATACTGAATCTTAGGATTCAAGATAAATCGGTCAGTACTGAGACAGTAGTTTATCTCTTCTAGGTTGTGGTATCTATACTGTGCAGTAAGTTTGTCTTGTTTGATTGTCCATCCCCCTCTCTAAAATATTTTAGATGATAGGAATAACACAAAGAAATTTAAAGGTGACAGATCACTCTGTCCTTCACGTGTCCTTCATCTTCGTCAAATTCCAAGTGACGTTACTGAAGCAGAAGTCATTTCATTAGGCCTCCCTTTTGGCAAAGTAACCAACCTCTTGATACTAAAAGGAAAAAATCAGGTATGTCATTTTCAATGTTTCAGTTGTAACAGCAGGGCTGTGGTTCATGCCATGACGCTTTTGATACTGCATTCGGGTGTAATGATTGCAACAGTGTTTAAATGTTTCATTGATAGCACAAGATTTTCATATTTTCAAATGCAAAAGGATGTATTTTAGGTTTTTAGTATACTTTTTGATTAAATACTGATGTTGTAACTTAATACTGCTAAACTTTATGTCCACCTTAGGTAAGAATATATAGATGATCAAGAACTACATGGTCACTGTTAATGTTGACTTATGTCTTGAAATAACCTGCCTGATTAATTAACATGCATGTTAAATTTTTGTGAAATTAATTGCTTTTTTGGGTGTTTTGAATCCTTTTAGATGTGACAGGGTGGTTCACATCCTGAATAAATAATGAAATCCTAAAACCGATAAGCATTGATTCAAAAATTGTCTAGAGCACTGAGATGGGTTAATATAAAGCACAAACAGAGATGTTTAGTGTCCTGTTCCTACTTTTTCAATCATTGTGTATCTGCTGTGTAGGTAACAGTGCTTAGATTCAGGAATCTAATAAATTCATTAGCAGTGTGGTATTTCTGGTAGTATTGCTTCTCATATGTCGGTCTTGTTCCACCTCTTCTTAAATGACTTATTGTACTTACAACGTAAAACCTTTTAAGAAAACCCACAGATCAAATCAAATATCCCCATAAACACACACAAAAGCATTTTAACGCTGANAGTTGTGCTCAGCCATAGAAGCTGGGGAAAGAGGGAGGGATATTCAGAGTTTCAGCATTTTTCTTCCCAACTGACTGTTGCATGATAAAGCCCTACTTTTCTTGGACATGGCTGAACACCTGCCTGTCGGTAGTAAAGGGATTCCTTATTTGGCCTTGCTTGCACATGCAGCTTTTACCTATTAAATGCCTTACCTATTAAACTGCCTGTATCTCAACCCATGAGTTTTCTCACTTCTACGCTTTTGATTCTCTCCCCTGTCCTGCTGGTGGGAAGTGACCAAGCAGCTGTGTGGTAGTTAACCATTGTAGGCAGCTGAACCACAACATTAGTAAATAAACAGACTACTTTTCACTACACCAGTAGTCAAATTCTGATAGATATTATTTCTGTCTGTTATCTAAGGAGTAACTTCTTTCAGACGGGGGCTTCTCAATATCTACAAAATTACTGTGGAGGAGCTGAAGCTCAAGAATGGCTCATCCTGATGAGCAGTAAAGGTAGCAGGAGGAATACTTGGATGAATAAGGAGCTCCTGGCTGAATTCAGACATGAAAAAGAAGCATAGAATATTTAGAATCACAGACAGGTGACCCAGGAGTAATACAGAGCACTATCTGAACATGCAGGGAGGTGGTTAGGAAAATCAAAGGCCACACAGAGTTGGCCTTCACAAGACATATGAACAGCAGCAAGAACAACTCCTCAAAGTGTACTGGCAGCAGAAGGAAGATTTAGGAAATATATGGGTCTGCTGCTGATTGGAGCAGGGGCCCTGGTAACAAGAGATGTGGGAAAAGCTGAAGTACTGGTTGCCTTTTCAGTCTTCAGTAGTTAAGACTTAGTCTTGGGAATACCAAGCAGCTGAGAACAGTGGGAAAGTCTTGATGAAGCAAGTAAAGAAGAATCTTGTTAGGGAACATTTAAACTGGATAAACAAAAGTCTGTGGCCCTAATGAAATGCACTTAAGTGCTGAGGGAGCTGGATGTTGTCATTGCAAGGCCACTCTTACAATCTTGGAAAGGTCATGGCAATGGGAGGATGTTCCTGAGGACTAGAAGAAAGAAAATCTCTCTGCTATCTTAAAGGATAAGGGGGAGCATCCAGGGAAGCCCTGGCTGATCAGCCTTACCTACTTCCCTGAGAAGGTAATGAAACAACTGATTCTGGAAACCAGTTCCAGACATTCTAAGGACAAGGTGGTAGGGAAAATTCAACATGGGCTTTTGACATGAAGTAATGCCTAACCAACGTGATGGCCTTCTATGGTGAGGTGACTGGTTTGGTGTATGAGAGGAGAGCAGTGGATATTGCTTAGCTTGGCTTTAAGAGTTTCAACAATGTTTCCTCCAACATTGCAATAGATGAACTAATTAAATACAGTCTAGATAAGTAGGTTATGAAGTGGTCTGAAAGGCTAAAATGGTTGTGGCAATTGCTGGTAGAGTACCATAAGGGTTGATACTGTGTCCAATAGTGTTTAACATCTTCACTTATGTCCTGGATGGTGGAATTGGGAACATCCTCAGCAAGTTTGACAACAGAACTGGGAGTAATTGATTGCTCCAGATTGTTGTGCTGCCTTTCAGAGGGACTTTGAAAAGTTGGTGAAATGGACAGACAGGAAGAACTTCAATATAATAAACACAGGAAAATGCCAACTCTTGCACCTTAGGTACCATTGTGCACTTGGGCCAACCAGCTGTAAAGCAGCTTGGTAGAGAAGGACCTGGGGGTCCTGGTGGGCAACACATATGCCAGAACTGTTCAGCCTAAAGAAGAGAATGCTTGGGGGTGTCTTAGCAATGTCTGCAAATATGGGGGGGTGGGGGAGTAAAGAAGGTGGAGACAGACTCTTTTCAGTGGTACCCAGTAACAGGACAAGAGGCAATGGGCATAAATTCAAATACAGAAAAATCCACTTAAACTTAAGAAAAAACTTCTCTACTGTGAGAATGGTCAAACATTGGAATGGGTTGCTCTGAGAGGTTGTGGAGTCTCCATCCTCAGATACCTGACTAGAAGAGTCATAAGCAGCCTGCTGTAGGTGATACTGCTATTATATTCTTCACTACTTAGAAATAATTACAATTTCTTTTGAAAGAACTTTTGCCATTCCTCAATTTTAACATTGGGCAACAGCTCTCAATTTCAGAATATGAATAAAATACCATGTCTTCTCTGGTAAGTCTTTTCTCTGACTAGTCATTTTTTTCCTGTTACTGTGTCCATAATACAGTATCAGAAATACCACAAAAACATACCACTCCAATTTTATGTTTCTCTTTTTTTTTAAAGTTAATTGCTGATCACAGGTCTGTAGATGCTATCTGAAGAGCACATAGAAGAGCAAAACCAGCTGATACATGAACCACTTTCTGCCCCAAAAGTGGCTTTTAAAGCTTTTTATCAGCTACAGATGTTATTGGGAGGGGTCATGTAATTTGCTTTTATAGGATTTGTGGGTTTTGGTACTGCTCCAAGGCCTTGCCAAACAAAAGAATAACAAATAATCATCTTTAAATTGTTCAAGTTTGTTCTTAATAGTGTTACCTTTTTTTCATGTTGACTGTTTAAGAAGAACTCTAGATCCAATAAAATGGATATGTTCACCATGAAGTTCTGTGGTTAACTTAATGCCAAACACCAGAATTAATTTCTTTTTTGAAGTACTAAAAATTGATTTCTTCAGAATAGAAATTGAATATTGCAGATAACTGATATAAATCCTAATTGCTAAACAAGGAAATAATCTTTGCACAACAAGATCAAAGTATACAAACCATCATATGGTAGCTGAAATCTGTTTGCATTTTTAGATTCTATTGCAAATAGAATTGACCTGCCATTTATATAGTGTATGTATCTAATATGATGTATGCATCATGATTTTCTTTTCTGTAAGAATGCTGCAAGTGGTGATTGGGGCAAAAATTGGTGCTCTTTTTTAATTTGTACTGACATGAGTTACTGAAATCTTGTGAACTTGTCAATCTGGTAATCATTATTTCTCTATTTCCTCATCCAAGATTGCTGGATTGGTTTGCTATCTGCAAAAAAAATAAATGAGGCTTTTTTTTTTTTTAAGGATGTGGTATATGTAACAGCCTCAGGAAATCTACACTCATGTTTGCAAATAAGACTCCTTGTATCCATTTCTCAAGTATTTTCCCACTCAGTGCATGACACTTTCTCCTTCTATGAAAACAACATTGTCTACTTTAAAACAATCTTTTTTTTACACTTACAGCTCTTACATTTGAGTTTAAATTTTAGAGAACCTAGCAGAGCAGCTGAGCACTACATCTGTGACTAGACCCAGGCCTGAAGTACAGATTATTACACAGGATTACGTGTTTCTGAAAGTGGGTGATATCTTTACTGTGTGCCATGTTTAGTCCATTTTACAATGAAATAGTGTTACTGAAACTTGACTTCGAGTCACAACACTACATTTAGAAAGAAACATCTCTCCACAGTGCTTTTAGAGGTAGTCTGAACACCTGTTTGAGGAAAGCCCATCAAAACCAAGTGTAGAGAATTTGAAAGTCCCAGTGAGGCAGCTTGAGGAGTGAAATTTAAAGGTGTTTTTTGTGGCTGACAGCTTGGATCAGAAAAAAGAGCAGGGTATGCGCCTTTAGGCTTATCCCCAGCAAAACTTAGTTCCTGAAGAGAGTGAAATCCTAATAAAGTAGATCAAATATTTTGAGTAGACCAGCTGGTTGTTAGCCTATTACAATATTGTCATCATATTGATTTGCTGGAAAATCTCTAAAATGACAAAATCTTACTGAATCAAGACAAAATTGTGTCTTTGTCTTACAAAGTAGTATCAGTGTAAATAAAAAAAATCTTAATTCTATGAAAGACTTCTTGTAGGGGACGGGGAAGGGAGGGAAAAGGGATGATTTACCTATTAATGTGGGATTTTAATAAATAATCAGAGAAAGGGAATGTATTTTTTGAAGTTGTATTTTAAATACATTTTACATGTTTTTATTAGTAAGAGAACTTTGTTTAGATAGGAATAATTTGTATGTGTGTAAGTTAACTGTGGCTTCTGCTGTGTCACGATTTCAGAGGGCCCAAGCTGCATTGCAAGATGTGGATGCTATAGAGTCTGGAAGCCTGGCTACTGCAAGTGCTCCTCATGCTGAAGGTGGGCCCCTTCCAGATCAAGGTCCTGTTCTTCGAATCATCATTGATAATGCTTTCTACACTGTCACTTTGGAAGTGCTGCGTCAGGTAATGAGGATTGCTAAAAAAAAGTAGTTAAAATCTGCTCCACTGAATCCTTAATTGTTTGAATGAGGACTGTCACTTTAAAATGATTTGTTGCAGTTGAGTAATCCAGGCTTAAATCAGTTTTGCACAAAAACGTAAAGCTGAACAGAGCTGCTGGACTCAGCTTTTCATGTTGTCTTTTATTTCTTTTAGTTCCTCATTTTCCATGGAAGCAGCAACAAACTTGAGGTGTTATATCTAATTTATGCCCATATGATCAGCAAGTGAAATACTGATTATGGACTTGTGGACCAATATTTTAGCACCTCTTGTACTGAGTAATTTTGTAGTTTGTGTTATATTCTAGGGTTTTATATTTGCTTCCATAATTCAATGCAGGTGATGTAATATGCAAGTAGAGTTGTATATGTAGAGTTATAGACAAATGGTTTTTTGTTCATCAGCTGCTAGAATGCCACTTACTTTAGCTATCTCTGAAAGCCTGGAATAGTGTGACTTATAGCTATGAAAGACATTACCATAACTCCTGGCAGGGCTTGTTCTATGCTGTTGAACTAACAGTTAAAAACCAATAACTTTATGAGACTATTTGTGCCTGAAGGATTTGTTGATACTTTTTTCAGATATTGCAAAGGATTTCACACTTGAAACTTTTGTAATTAGTAGTAAATTTGTGTGATAAAAACCATGCCCCAAATAAGTGTCTGTTGAATTAATGAGGCTTTAAAATAACTGGGATGTTTTTACAAGAACCTGCAGTCCTGAAAGAAGATTTTTTTTTTTTCTGCTCTACTAGTATCTCAAATAACAGTTGATTGTTACCAACACTCTATTTTTTCCTCCTACCTTTTAGTACTTCCTGTTTGTCTGTCTCTCCCCCATAATACTGATTAACTAGTTATATTAATTGTCACGTTGATGTAGCAATTTGCCTCATCTAAATGTTTATTTGTTTGTATCTATGAATATTGCTCACTCATTACTGAGCTTGTGAAAATACTGTGTCAACTGTTTAGGTTTATTAGTACCCTCAATAACCTGAGAGCAAACTTCTGTCTTATGGGAGCTCTACTAGTTTAATAGTGCAACAGTAATTCCTGGATCTAATCTTGTGTGGGGTTTTAGGGTTTGGTTTTGTTTTCTTTTTTNTTTGTTTTTTTTTTTTTTTTTTTTTTTTTTTACTAAGCAGGAAGTGGAAGAGGGGATTCATGTTAATTTATTTTGATTGTTTACTTCAGTGCAGCAGAACTATATTTTCAGTCTTTGAATTGCCCAATGAACTTTACTCTACTTTTGCAATAGGTCTAGAAAATGTTTGAAAAGGGAGATTATTTTGAGTCCTTCTACAGGGGACAATCTCCTCCAATTAAGACAGCACTTTGTGCCTAATAGCTACAGTGTGACATCTTTACGTGTGGTAAGGTTAAATAAAATTAAGATTTTCATTGTTAAGTATAGCATCATATGGAACACTAGTAGGTAAACTGTCATTAAAAACTTTGATTGTATTTTGGAAGTTACAATTTCTTGTCAAGAAACTAATGCTTTTTTACCACAATTCACCTCAAAATATCTATTATAAGAAACGAAGTGTTCAGTGTTATCTTCACAGGAACAAAATTGATATATACAGTGGGGTTTAGGTTTAAAACCAAACAGGAATACATTGAATTTCATGATCTTATTTAGTCTTGTGGTTGAACATGGAAAGGCATATGTTGAGAAGCTGTATTTAGGCCTTTCTTAAGGCCTAATTGTTTTAGGAACAGGAACTCAATGGCCAATTTTAAAACTCTGTGAAAAAGGTTTCTGTTCTGCCTTGTACCACATGATGATGACTGCAGCATAAAAACCCTGTTTCTGAGAGATAGAAAAAATGGCACAAAAGGTTATGACATGGTTGTGCCCATGATGCTGGGTATAATAGGCTGGCAAGAAATGCTTGTCCTTATCTCTGGCCTTTTTTTCCATTGCAGGCTTAATACTTAACGGGAGGGAGGGGAGGGGTGTCTACTTTCCTGACTTTGCATTGATTCTATCAGCTTATTCTAAAACTGTTAGTATTTCCCAAACTCACCTTTCCTCTTCTGCTGTTAGTTTGGACATAGATTTTGTGACTTTCATGATGTGTCCTAGCTATACTTGTGTTCTCATTCTTTGTGGCTTTGCTTTTGTATAGACACCTTCATGTAGTACCCAATCTCATTTTGAGTATATATATATTTAATTTCAACCTTTTTTTTTCTGCATTGTTTGCATTTGCAATAAGTTGAATACCATTTAATTGTAAGTTAGAGGGGTAGGTCCTAAACTTGATCTTGCTTCTTTCCTTTGTCTTCTAGTTTGGACAGTGGGTCTGAATAATTAATTTGTAGGCACATCAACTATGTAAAATGTATTTTTGGTCGCTAAATTTGTAGAATTTGTTTGAAGTACAGAATGTAAAAGTGGATACTTTGAAATGCCATTTGCAGTTCCCATCTTAACTGACTTATGAAAGTTCATTCCTCAAAACTCAACTTTGATTGTCCATGGTTTCTCTGCAGACATTGAACAAATGCCTGTTTGGGTTGGCCTTCCTTGCTCTTAGTTGAACTGTCATTGCTAAATCTTTAAGGAAATTTTATCTTTCTTCTTCCTCATATTTTGTAACCTCTTCTTAAAATTTTATGTTTACCTGAAACAAAATTCTGAGTTCAATCAATTATTGTTCAACTCTCAACAGAAATAATTTTCAGAAATTTATATGAACTATTAAATGCTGGGTTTTAGTGCATGAATTAATCATTTTTGAAAGTCCATGTTTTTCCCTTCTCAGGTTTTCTCTAAATTTGGATCTGTCTTGAAGATTATCATCTTCAGTAGAAATAATCGACTCCAAGCTTTGCTTGAGTATGCCGATCCAGTGAGTGCATATAACGCCAAACAGGTAAGGGTAGTCTATACAGCTTGATTTGTTGTTGTTGTTGAGATAAGGTCAGGGTGATTGCTCACCAATTACAGTCACAAGCATAACAGACTTGACTTAAGATTGATTTTAATTTATTACCAATTAAAAATAGAGTAGGATAGTAAGGAACACAGAAGTAAAAACACCTTCCCTGCACCCTTATTCCTTCTTCCCAGGCTCAACTTCACTCCCAATGCTGCTACCTCCTCCCACCAAGTGGTGCAGGGCGATGGAGAGTGGGAGTCATGGTCAGTCCATAACGCTGTCTCTGCCGCTCCTTCCTCCTCACGCTGTTCCCCTGCTCCAGGGTATTCCCTCACCAGGGGATATAGTCCTTCACAAACTATTCCAACATGGGTCGTTCCCACAGTATCTGCTCCACTGTGGCCTTGTGTGGGCTACAGGGGGATGACCTGACTCACCATGATCTTCAAGGGTACCTCTACTTGTGTGGGCTGCAGGGGGATGACCTGACTCACCACGATCTTCTTCAAGGGTACCTCTACTCTAGCACCTGGACCACCTCCTCCTCCCCCTCCTTCTCTGACCTTGGTGTCTACAGAATTGTTCTCTCATATTTTTCTCACTCATCCTTCTCCCAGCTGTTGCACAGTGGTTTTTAACCTTCTGTAAACATGTTATCACAGAGGCGTCACCAGTGTTCTGACTAGCTCTGCTTTGGGCAGCAGTGGATCTGTTTTGGAGCCAGCTGAAACTCACTGTCCAGCACAGTGCGGCCCCTGTTCTCTTCCTGCAGAGGAGTAGCAGGCCCTCCACTACCAAAACCTTCCCATGTAAATCAGATATGGTTTGTTTTTTTCAAAACAACTTTTAGAATTAGTTTCCTTTAAAATAACTAAATATTGTTAATTTCTAGAAAATATTGCTAATTTCTTCAGTTGGAAGTAATTTAATAATTAAATATTGATAGCTGAGACCTCAAAGATTTTTTGCAGAAGGGACCAGCAGCGTTACAAGTTATGAGGTTATAATACTGGAACAATGAAGTAAGAAATAAAGACAGAAAATAGAATATTTCCCTTCAACCTAAGTCTGAAACACTTTGTCTTTCTCTTTTTAACCTATGTGGTCACCTCAATATTAGTAAATAAAATCAATTTGAAAGGTCCCATAGAATGTATATAGAAGAATAGATTCTCTAAGTAATAAGTGGTATTTAGCATTCTGAAAGACTGGAGTGAATGGAACTTTTACCCTATCTCTGTTATTAAGTACATACTGAAAATTAGTAAAGGTAGTTAAAATTATAGCCTGTTTGTTATCAATCATCTTTTCTTAAGGAACACTATTAATAATAAATTATACCTTATTAAAGGTTTCACAGAAATTTTAATTATGTCTAGATTACATGAAATAGGTATAACAAACCAATATCTTTTTAGTGGGTTTCCCCCACCCTTCATCAATCATGATTCTTGTATGATTGCTATAGGCAGAAAATACTACTGCAGTGATCTTTCTGACCATAGTTGCTCTTAAAAAGATGGATTTTATAAAATCTTTTAGATTGGAAAAGACTAAGATCACTGAGTCCAACTGTTAACCCTGCTCGGTCAAGTCCACCACTAAACCATGTCGCTAAGTGCCCTATTTACATGCTTTTTAAATAACGGGGATGGTGACTCCACCACCTCCTTGGGCAGCCTGTTTCAGTGCTTAACAACCCTTTTGGTGAGTAAGTTTCTCCTGATGCCCAATCTAAACCACCCCTGGTGCAGCTTGAGGCCATTCCCTCTTGTCAGATTGCTTGTTACTTGGGAGAAGAGACTCTACTCTGAGTTTCCCTTTTCTCCAGGCTAAACAGCCCCAGTTCCCTCCACACCTTCTCCCAGGACTTGTGCTCCAGACATTTCACCAGTTTATCAAAGGGATTATTCCATACAATAAAAATCTCCAAATTAGCATTGCTACTAGCATCTGATATTGTGTGTTGAGTAGGAGACAAGATTAGAAGCACAGCTGGAAAGACAAATCATACCTAAAGCTATGCTTCATCCATTGGTATAAGGCAACATAATACTTCTAATTGTTAGACTACACTAGTAACCTATACAGGATGTTTAGGTAAGGATAGTAGCAGTATAATTTATCTACTTGCTGTTTAAAAGCAGCACCTTAAAAACAAGATTGATACCTGTTTGGATACAATTGTGGGGTGAAAATAAACTTAGAGTGGTAACTGTCACTATGCATTTTGTCTCTGAAAGTGTAATTATTTTTCTTTAGGCTCTGGATGGCCAAAATATCTATGCTGCATGCTGCACTCTGCGTGTTGCTTTCTCCAGGTTAACTAGCCTTAAAATAAAGTACAACAATGACAAAAGCAGAGATTTCACTCGTCTTGACCTTCCTGCTGCTGATGGCCATCCATTTCTGGAGCCACCCCTAGCTGCTCCCAGTGGTAAGAAACTTTCACTTTTAGTGATAAATACACAGTAAGATCATTATGCATTTATGCTCTGGCATCATACCAGGTATCATAGAAGGGTGTATTTTGTGTACATTTCTGTTTATTAGGTTCAGTAAAGTTTATATGGATAGCAAGTCCATACAAACTCAGTCCAACTCAAGATAAATGAGTATCTGAAACTACAATGTGAGGAATGCTCTTGAGCAAATTCAAAGTGTTGTCAAAAAGCTGCATTTGTAAGATGTTGTGAAATTATACCATTGGTACAGGTAGTATAATAGATGTTGCATATCATGGCAATGACAGTCATCCAAAATTGACACTGATTGCTTAAAACTGCTTGAAAAGAAGTGGCTTAAGGGTGTTAGTTCTTATTTGTTGATGGTTTAGGATAACTTCCTGCAGTAACAAAACCATAAGAAATATAGAAATGCTTCATTTATTTATCTCTGCTTTGTAGTCAACTTCTGAAAGATAGAATTTTTGAACTTTTCTTGAATTTTGGAGGTCAATTCCATGGCATAGAGGAGACAGTATTTGAAGCCGCAACAGAGAAGCCTTTTTGGCATAAATAGTTCAGGCATGCTCATTTAATCAACTTTGGTAATAATGCAAATCACCAAACAGAATCATCTGATGACCTTGCAGAAGGGCTCACAATGCAATCTGAGCGATTTTAGCTATTTTTCTTTCTCTCTAATGACAACCTTTAGCAATAATATACAGCTAGGAACTGTCTCAGCTGTTGAATAGGTACCTAACCACTGGTTAGAATAGTAGCAAAGGCTGGGGAAGAATTCCCATTTTTGCCCTAGTTTTCTGTGATAGCTAGGGCAGATACTGGGTTTAGTTTGGTTTTTTGTATAGTTGGCTGAGATTAGAGTAAGAAAGTGAGTTGCACTCACTACTTTCTTGTTTTTGCTGGTCCAAGGCAGGCCTTGGATTTTTATGTAATGTAAAACCATCTTGATAATTTTTTGAGGATTTGTCATACAGCATCATGGAAACGTGCTATTACAGACCTGATATGTTCTGATTAGACTTACTCAATTTGGCATGTCAATGAAAGGGCAAAGTACAATTAGAGTAGATTAAGGACAAACTTGCTTGTAGGGCAGAGATATATTGTATGCATGCTTTTGGAAGATAACACATGAATGCCTCTCTGTTTCCTTCCCCCTTGCTCTTCCAAGCTTGCGATTGCTACCCATCTTGTTTTCAACTTGAACGTTTACTGTAAGAGAATCACAGAATCATGGAAAAGACCTTGAAGATCAAGTCCAATCATTATCCAACTCTACCAGGCCCACTTCTAAATAGTTCTAATAGTAGGAACAGGAGAGGTGCTGGCGTAAAGAAAAGTCTGATGTCTACATCAAAATTTCTTTGTAGTGCAGTCACAGTACAGCAGATGCATAGATATTTTTCTTTAAAAAAAAAAAAGCTGTCTGTTGGGAGAAGTATGCTTCTAGCCTTTCTGGCAGTGGTAACAACATGGTCAGGTTGCTGTGCCAGGCACGTTCTGCTAGTCTTCAGTTGCATGACATGAGGAAAAGATGTTTGGAGTCATGTCAGCACTTACACTTCCTATGTTATTACCAGTGGACAGAGTTTTGATGGAGAATTATAAAGCAGGTAACTATCAGAAAAATACATTATGGGTTTTTTTTCTGTAGACTTGAAGTTGTCTTAATAGCAAAACTGAACTGCTCTTGAAACTTGTTAATTTCTTTTTTCTTTCTGTTTTTGGTTTTGTTGGAAAAGATACCACACTATAAACAAGCAGATTGTGAGTATTTTGCATTTAAAGAGTTCCTTCACCCAGTGAGCGTAAGCAGAGATACATGAATTAGTTTGCTTTGAAAGCTAGTTGCTTTCAAAGCATTATCCATGAAGCAAATGATTTTACACACACACAAAAAATGTAACAAAGAATTTCAGATCTTTCTGCATTAGCTCTGTTTGACAATTTTTTTTTATGCTTGATTTTGGTATCAGCATGCAACATGCAGGTCTTATTTGGCAGAATAAAAGCACTCTGTTTCTTCATTTTTTTTTCAGTAACATTCTTGGATTATGAATAAGTGATTAATGTCTATATTGCCAGAACTTGTCAGTATAATGCACCTGTGTGTGTATTTCAAGAACACAGTGATTTGCTTGGGTGTGATAAATGTGTTTAGGTGTTTGTATGAAAGACACTTTCTTTCTACAGATAAGAGGAAGTATAATGTGATGCATTATTCATGAATAGTTGATCTGTGGTGTCTGTTTCATTTGGTTTTGTAATTTTTAACAGATACTTCTTATGGTATTGTCTCATCCCTGCCTATTGCCATCTGTTAGTGAATGTAGCTATTTCAGTAAATGGTGGAGATTTCAGTAGTAAAACAGACATATTGCCAGACTTGCAGGATTTATTTGCTGATTATATATGACCTTCATGTGCTAACATATGAAAGAATCCACAACTCAAGCTTGTATCTAACTGCTTTTTAGAACACAAGTTTGTGTGCTGCCCCAGGTAGCACCTAACTCCACATACTAACATGAAAATCACTGAGCTATCTTTGAGGATGGGACTCTCAATATGTTAGTAATCCAAATCTGTTTAAGACTTGTGATTGCCAGGAGAACCACAAAAAACAATGGTTATTTATGAAGTAATACAAGCTGGGAAAGTACATCTCCTTAAACCAAAACCTGTTAACTTTATGTATCTCTATAGCTAGTAAAATTCAGAACCTCAGATTCACTGTAGTTGTCTGTATCATTTAGCCCATACTGATTTTAGAAATATCTAGGAAATAGCTATATTTCATAATTTCAAAATGTCTTCGAGTGTATTTACTTCTAGAAAATTCCTAGAATGCATTTCCATTGTATGAATAAAACCTGCTGAACATTACACCGCAGGTGTTTTAGCTTTAACGGATACTAATCTATGCTGTGCTTTCCTCCTCCAACTTGTCTGAATTACATTTTGCCCTGACTTCATTTTAGGGAGGGACATTGAGGCTGATTGCAATATTTGCCTTCAGAAGTGGCTTAATTGTCTTTGTAAAGCATAGAATCTTGGATTTCATTGAGAGGTTTTAACCCAGACATTTTATAAAAGATGTAATCATGAACAAAATCAGAATAGCAACACTGCAAGCTTGTTCTCATTGCTAAAGTCTCTTCTGTTTTCTAAAAAAATTAAATCTATTTTAATTAGATGTGCCTGCTCTCTCTAGGCACCCAAAACATGATCTTCCCATCACTTGCAGAGGCTGCTGGGTTTGCCTCACCTATCGGCTTTACTCAAGGTGCTAGTAAGTTTCTATTTTCTGAAGATGTGGTGTCTGCATCTAGCGCTCGTGATCTATCTGAATACATCTGTGTTCAGAGCAAATTGTTTTCAAATACAGCAGTCAGAACACAAATGTTCAGTTGAGTCATTCTGATTCTTTCTCATATTATTCAGTAAAATTACTCTCTGTAACAAAACATGCTGATGTAGTTTATCATTTAATAAGTAAAGAAATTAAATGCTGTGATAAAGATTACCTGCAAGAGAAGAATCTAAGCATCTCTTTTTCTAAGAGTTGTAAGACTTAAATGACATTCAAAGATAAAGCAGGAAGTCTCTCCTTGTTCTGGCTGTAAAGTGAGAAATAGTCTTCTAGACTCAGTGATCTTTTCTAACACAGGATAAGCTTTTTAGCTTTGGTCTTTCTTGGGCTGCAGTTTGTCCCCTTTTGTTTGGGTCTTTTGATGTATCTGAATATTTCCTCATCTCTGGAGAGGAGGTGCTTCTTGCTTTATTGGTGAGATACTAGGAATAACTAAATCCCTTTAAAGCATTTTTTATTCAATATTGTTGGCTTTGCCAAATGTAACCCGCTTTTGTCTTCTAAAATGTATTTTCCACTTTGAGATGTCAAGTGATGCTATTAATACCTTTCTAGGTCTTCCGATTCCAGCTGTTCCTGGAGCAATTGGTCCTCAGGCAGTCATTTTACCTGCAGTGCCTAGACGCAGGCCTATTCCTGATGTTACTGGTATTGTAGGAAATTCTGTTGTACTTGTGACCAACCTCAACAGTGAAGTAAGTTTGACTGGAACCAATGCAAGTATGAACTTGTACCAATGGCCAGAACCCTTGCAAATTGACATTAGCTGAAAGAGTAAGAGAGGAAATCTCTACTTTAATAATATAAAAAACAGGACAACTCCGTTCTTATTTGAGATAGTTTTAAATATTGATGAGGTTTAAAAACTCCAGCCAGCAGTGAAAAGCTTCCTAAGATAATTTACTTTAGGGAACCCATGGTAGTAGCATAGCTAGTAATTAGGGGAAAGTCTATGGTCTAGGCTGCAGTATCTTCTGTTTTAAGTCTGTCTGGTACACATCTCAAGTGTTGTGAGTTGAAGGAATAGGGCTGGAGTGTGTGAGTAGTACTTCTGATACCAAACTATTTTTAGCACTCATTACTGGCAAAACTTTTGACTCAGTTGAATAAAATTTGGCTGCGTAGGGTGTAAATTATCTTCTTTGGTGCATGTGGAGTTTGGTACACAAGGACTTAATTAAAAATCACTGAAGAAAAATAATTTCTTTCAATATTTAACTTCCTGTTCACAGCTTCTTACTGAATACAATTTAAATATAACTTCCTATATGTTTCATATATAAAAAGTTAAATACCATGTGTATTGCTTTAGCATGTAATGATCATGTATGGAGATGGGGGCAAAATTAAAGACACAGAGAACACATTTTAAAGCAACTGGTTTTAGTTTGGAAGGTGTTGTCTGCTGTTTAGAAAATACAAAGGAGTTCTTGAATGCTCTTTTGTTTTTAGTTTAGCAAATGTCTTTCATTTTTCAGGGAATGAACTGCTAGCTTGCAAAGATTAAGTTCAAATAATTAAGCCACTTAATCTTAACTTCTTGGCATGACAGAACGAGTCTTCAGTGACAAATTCATGAGCTCAAGTGTTAGCTTGTTGAAATACTTTTATATGTGCATAGCAAATATATATTAACAAGAATGCTATACGCTGTCCCCATTGCAGGGAATGGCTTTTAGAGAGACAGATTTAGTGTGTATTAGACAGTATTAGTGTGCAGTATCTTTTTTTACTATGCACTTTATGGAATAGATTTCTTTATTTGCATGGCTTTAGAAATATACTCACTTTATCATTTAAACAGGTCATCACACCACATGGACTTTTCATCCTATTTGGTAAGACATCTCAAATATACCTTGAGAACCTATGGGACTAGCATTCTTTTCATCTGGACACATGCTGGTTAATGCAAACTGGTTTTCTGTCTTAGCCCAGAAAATGCACAAGAGAATGTGCTGGTTTTAAAATGACAATTTGAGTCAGTAGTTGTAGACCACAGGTACCAAAAATGTCAAAGTGGTTATGGTGTCGGAAGAATTTCTATGTATTGTCCAATTCGCTTTCTCATTCTTTGTAGTAAACAAAGTAAGACAAAAAAATAAACATTGCATCAAAGGAAATGGAGTACAGAATTGACATGTACATTAGTTGCAGAGGACAATATTTGTTGGCATAGTAATGTTTTAATATGCCTCTGTTAAGAGGACTTTAACACTGTTGCACTATTTAAAAGATGAACATAAACATGCAATTTTATGACTAAGATCCTTGCTTTNTTTTTTCTTTCCTTCCTTCCCTTCATTCTTGTTCAAATGATATTTCCACTGGTTAGCTATCAGCTACCTGAATGGACAGAGGCTTTATGGAAAGGTCATCCGTGCTACTCTTTCAAAATATCAGATAGTTCAACTTCCTCGTGAGGGAATAGAGGGTCAAGAGCTGACGAGGGACTATAGCAATAGTCCTCTGCATCGCTTTAAGAAGCCTGGCTCCAAGAACTTCCAGTTTATCTTTCCTCCATCTGCCACCCTGCATCTTGCCAACANAAGCCTCAGAGAATAATACACAAACCTTAAAGCTCTCCTTCATACTAATATTCTAAATAACGCATTCAATGAGCACAAGGGCAAGTCTGTTTCTTTATCACCTGTTTGTAGTAATGCTCAGTACAAATTTCCTTTCTGGATTTCCACAGGTATTTATGGTGATGTGCACCGCGTGAAGATCACATTTAAGAAAAAAGAAAATGCTTTGGTTCAGATGGCAGATGCAGCCCAGGCTCAATTAGGTACTGATTTTTAAGGCACAGTTGTACTTCAAATTAGCGTGAGCGTAACATAAATGAGGAATTTGCCATCTGTCAGTGACAAGTATAAACAAATTAAATCCATTGTGATGCTTTACTATATACACTTTTCCCTGTTTATGTTGATATTGATCTGTTTGCTTTCATGTGAACAAATTATTTTTCAATAGTGGTTTAAAAGTAATAATCCTGTGAATCTCAGCCTAGTAAATGTTAGAATTAATACATCATACAATTTTCCTGTATCCTATGCCTAGCTGTTTAAGAATAATCAACTGCTTGTTACTGAACTGCTGTTCTACATTTTTGTTTTATATAGACTGGAGGTCATATTATATCCTTATACTTGTTTTAAATACAAT
>VYZX01011739.1:2546-70877 GCA_013401335.1 Brachypteracias leptosomus
TGAAGACTGAGGTAAAGAAGTCATTGAGAACCTCGGCCTTCTCCATATCACTTGTCACCAGCTCTCCCGTTTCCTTTCTGGGGGGACCCACAGCTTCCCTGGTCTTCTTTTTACCATTAATATACCTGTAGAAATTTTTGCTATTCCCCTTGATCTCCCTGGCTAGATTAATTCTAACAGAGCTTTAACTTTTCTAACCAGGTCTCTTGCTGCTCGGACAGCTTCCTTATATGCCCCCCATTCCAGCTCTCCTTTCTGCCACTCCTTGTAAAGTTTCTTTTTGTGTGACAGTGTGTCCAGGAGCTCTTTGCTCATCCAGGCAGGTCTCCTAGCATTCTTTCCTGCCTTCCTCTTTGTTGGTATACTTTGCTCCTGGACACGGAGAAGGTGATCCTTGAATACTGACCAGCTGTCCTGGGCCCCCTTTTCCTCTAGGGCTTTGTCCCATGGTACTTTGGCCAGCAGATCCCTGAAGTCTGCATGCCTAAAGTCCAGAGTCTTAAGCTTGGAATACATCCTTCTAGTTGCCCTGAGGATCTTGAATTCTAGCGCTTCATGGTCACTGCAGCTGAGGTTATCTCTGAGCCTCACGTTGGTCACCAGCCCTTCCCTGTAGCTTGTTTTATTCAATGGAATAGAAAAGACCTCACTACTGGGCAGCTTGCCAGTTCTGGGAACTTGTGGTCCTTTGGAAGTACCTGAAAAAAAACTGCTGTGAGAAAAGAAAAGCAATAATCCTTCAGGGAGCAGAAGCAGTCTGTTCTACGGGATAAGCATAGATATTATACATTAAGAAATTATTTTGTGTGGATGAACCTGAAATTTTAAGTTAGCAAAATTTTTTTTATCAATTTATTATCCTTATTCCCTCTGTTTGAACAGGTTTCATTATGGTCTGACTCTGAAATGGGAGAGGTGTATGAAAATACATATTTATATTCAACTTTTTTTTTTGAAACAGCAGCAACTTTTAGCATTCAAGACAAGACTGATCATTGTAATCAGAGAACCTGCATATTTATAGATAGCAAAGAAATTTCACTACTAAAGTAGGACCTGCAGCCTTTAAGTGCTGGGGCCTGGGCTGTGGGCCCTGAGTTGGAATTGACCTATGGATGAGTCACAACCCACCATCATGTTTTGTTCCCCAAGGCCCCAGAGGCAGAACCTGGCCCAGCTGTGTGAGGCCCTGACTTCCCCTAGGTGATCGTGGTTGGGGTGGTGGGCAAGACTAGAGATATATTAACCAGGAACTGACCAGTTTAAGAGAAGCAATGAGGAGTTGATCAGTTTGAAGAGAGTTCCTGTGGAAGAGGCCTGTTGTGGGTAGCTTGCTGAGCGAGCTCTCAGTGGTGTGTTTCCCCTTGCCTGATTCGAGATAGAGAAGAGCAAACAGGTGAAGAATAAAAGATGAAGTTATGCTGAGGGGATGTTGCTGAGTTTGGTGTTGGCCTGAGGAAGAAGAGAGCTAGCAGCACAAGCCTTTAAATATTTAAATGCTGTTTTAATTGAATTAATGGCTAAGATGCCATGGAGCTATAAGCCCCAGAAATTTCATGTCACAAATGCCCTTGAAGGCCAGGTACCACTTCATGTCATCACTAATTGCATAGAATTAAGTCACTGAATCAAAAATAAGCCTGTAAGCAGACTTAAAACATGACAAAGTCCTTCAATAATAAAAAATTCAACAGGGCCAAAATTAGCTGAAAGATGTTCTCTAAGACTATGCAACACATTCAGCGTAACCATGTTCTTGGCATCCACTCTATGCAGAAGTTACTGCTTGGATCATAGGAATGCTTTTCAGCTTTTTATATTGATTATATCTCTTCCCACTGTAAAACTCCCACAGTTTAATTAGGAACCTAAGCTAACCAAAGTCTTTGTATTTGTCTTTTTGTCACACAGTAACTAGGAAGTGCCTTAAGCACTGGCACCTCCTAGCCAAATTCTGCTGAATAATCATGGTCCTATGCTGTGCACCAGAGAAATCTTCCAATAACCCTGGCTTCCATCAGTGTTGCAGGTGTCAGTACAGCTACAGACTAAACTGAACAGCGAGTCGCTTTAAAATGAAGCTGCTTCTCCACTTAAGACCATGAGATCAGACTAAATGGTTTTTGTCATTAGCAAGAAGTATCCTGTTTAAGGTTTGCTAACTTAGGTTAGCTTAGACCAATACTTTTTTTTCAATTTTAAATTACTTCCTGCTTAATGTTTTCAATCACCTCTGCCCTTGCTTGATTTTTGTTACATAAGGAAATCCAGAAATCTGGTCTAGAAGTGGGAGTTTTTGCTGCTGTCTAGTTAACTCGTTCTTCAGAAGACAAACATGACCAAAAAGTGATTACTGTAGAGGCAACCAGGACATCCGCAATGAAGGGCACTTCCCATCAGTCCTTACTTGTCTAAAAGCCATGCATAGGTGGGTGGGTAGGAAGCACCCAAAACCACCCTTAAATGTAGTTTCCTCATCCTGGCTGATGAAAGTTAAAATTTTCAACATTTTAGCTCTCTGTGCAAAGTCATGTCCTTGGAGTGCACAACTATCTGGTCAGAAGCTACTGGATCATTCACCTTTAACACACTGTTCTAATAAAACATTTTTAGCCATAGGAAACTCAGAATTAGCCATTTCCAATCCAGAGCTGTTGGCACTCGGACCATTTCCCTTTGTCTCATTGAATCAATTTCTAACCAGCATACATGAACCCTGTGAGTACTTCTTCCCTTGGGCTCCTGGCCTTCCTTTGCTGCATGCACTAGAGCCAATGCTTTTCTTCTGATCGTTTCAATATCCAATCATAAAATTTGGGGGGCAACCTCTCACTCACTGGCCAACTTCAGCATCACAGCCCCTGAACAGTCAATGACAGTACAGTTGTCCCCAGGCTGCAGTAAGCACACTTGGCTAAGTCACCACATTCCCCTTCATGCCCACAGCCCACTCACTGCTGGTGTAAGATGCTCATAGAGCAAAGTGTGAGCCTGGGAAGCATATCAGAATCTTCATCTCTTCTGTCAAAACTTTAGAAAGGGCCATCACACCACAAACCTTATTGGCTCCAAAGTAACTCTTCAGCTGGTTCCAGCTGTGCTCATGAGGGAGGAATAATGTGGCTCCAAGTAGTGTTATTCTGTGTTGGTATTTAAAAAAAATAATGGGAATGAGAAAGATACTAGCATCACTAACAGTTGCTGTGGTCAGATGTAGTTGACAATCTTTTACTATTAAAAATAAAAGAGGCAGCAACTGAGGCATTTGCAAGGCACTTAAATCTTCACATCTTTTCTCTTTTTAGTTCAGTTGTGATCCAAAGATCAAGAAATAAGAGAGAGCATTTTAGCTTACAGATTCCCAACAGACACTGTCTGTCACAGTAAAGAGCTGCAGAATTTTCCAGACCTTGAGAATCAGCCCCCACCACTGCAGGCAGCATATCATCCCCTCCTTTTCATGAACTATCCAAATACCATCCCAAATGCAGTCAAAAATTGTGTCCCCATTGTTTTCAGTAGAAGTCTTTTCCAGACCTTCCTGGGCTAATCTATTTTTAGGCTAATTATTAGGAGAAGAATATTTAATCACACTTTATTTGTACCCACCTGGGGATATGCTGTCTTCTAATTTTACTTTTTTGTATGTCTGGTATTTACCTCCTTGATGTATCAATTAAAGCAACTATCTTTCTCACTTTTCTTTTTGCTAAGTTCAGCAAGACAAGCTTTTCCAGTCACTTATGAAACAGGCAATCCATTTCCTTGGCCACCTTTCTCTGTACCTGTTAGAGTTTATCATCCTTGTGTACAGCGTAGGGGAAATACCTCATCTAATGAACTGCAGCTGCTCACTTGCACGGCCACTTCATGCTAATTAAAGAAACCTTGTCCTTGATAAATGCACCCAGACCTCACTATCTTGTTTAGCATATCACCTGGGGAATTTCCACAGGTTTAAGGGGCCCTTAAGCAGCCTGTGCTCTCTGCTTTTGAAATGTCTCCCTCAAACACATCTCACGCCAAATAAAAATGAAGTTATGCACATGGCTAGTGCAAAGCACATGCTCAAGTGCTTTGAGGAATAAGAACTTTAACTAGTATGTCCTCAATTTTACAACAGGTCTCAAGTAAGCAAAAGATCTGCTCGTGAAGCTCCTGCTGTGAGGTCACAGCCAGCATGATGGCTGCTTTAACTTATTCACTGAGTAAGCATGTTCATAACCATTTTTTAATTACAAATTAAAATTGACACCAGATTCATCCTTGACTATAGCCTAATATGTTTGATGAATGTTTAGCTAGCAAGTTTGCCAGCTGCAATGTTGCTCTACCATATTTGCTGTTACAGTGAGTCACAGAATGCTATATTCATACCTAACTACAAGAAATCATGTGGGAATCCATTTCTGGGCCTGGCATTTGTTTTAACAAGAGTAGAAAAATGTGCCCAGTGATTTCTGCATGTCAACAAATTGTTCAGCTATTGAGTATTTCTCTCACAAAAGGTTCATGTAGTAATGGAGTCTGAAGACAGACTACAGAGGGGTTTTAACAGAGAGGTATACAAGTATCCAGACAGAATGCAGGGTGCATTTACTGTGCTATGGGTTTCTTCACTGACATCAGTAAGACCAATAGTTTCTCTTTTACTGTGAACTTGCCCACATTCCTGGACAACAAAAAACTATTGGCATGAACTGTAGGAAAATTTATGACTGAGAATTCACTGTGAGAAATGAAAACAATTCTTATACTTCAAAATTATAGGAAAGCAGCAACACTGATCTGATGGACACAGATAAGAAAGGTCTCTTAAATCTTCTCAACCATAAAATATCCAGTGGCTTCTGTCTGAGGTTTTGGCTAACCTACTGTTTTTATGAGACCATGTCCTGGTTTGAGTTAAAATTGAACAATTCTGTTCAGGGATTTTATTTCTCAGCTAAGTCTCTTCTAAGTAACTGCACTTTCTGAAGTTAACAGCAGATTTTTGCAGACAGTGTCTGCTTCCAGCAGTGATAACACTCAATGTTTAGAGTTACCACCAAGGATTGGAATGCAGACCAAGGTCACTGCTAGATCTTGTGCACCACACTGTGAGGTACAGAAAGTGAAAGGCTGAACCTGCAGGGAAGGAGTGGGCAGGACAGGTGACCCTAAACTGACCAACAAGGGATTCCATCCCATATACATCATATTCAGCATAAAACTGAGGGATCACAAGATTCAAGCTCTCTTCTTCAATGACCAACACCCCAGAAGGACTCCATCAATCCTGCCTTCAATCCTGATCCATGTGCTCCTGAATCCAATTCCAGAATCCAGCTCCTAAATCCAGTTTCCACCTACTACTGAATCCAGTCTGGGACTTCCCCTGTGCCTACTCCACAGCATCAGTGGTAACAGTGAGGTAATTTGATACTGAGTTTGTTCATATTTGTATATATTCCATTCTATTATTGTTATCCTCATCAAAGCCATTTCAGTCTTCTTTTCTAATCCATAAGTCTCTCTCCCTTATTTCCTTTCTCTTCCCCTTCTGGGGGGGGGAGAGTAGTTAACAGAGAGCATCTATTATAGGTCTAGCAAACTGCCCTGACCCTAAACCTTGACATACCTGAAAAGCCTTTCAAAAAAATACTTCTCTCCTCTGTTTTCTTAGCACAAAATTCTAGGCCCACAGTAGTAAAATTTCCCTTGTAGGGACAAAATATGTAACCAAGCTTTTGTTCAATCACATATGCAGGTTACTTAAGGAATTAAACTCCTTACAAAGCAATTAAATGTAATTGTAAGGAAAAACCACTTGGGTGCACATCAGTCAACAGAAATTCTGTTGCTTGGTATTATGGAAAAGAGCAGGATTATTAAAAAACCTACATTGTTATTCCCTACACTGAGTTTGAACACCCACCCAGACCTCCACTCTAAGTTCTGTAAAAGATACTTTGTGCAGAGTACAGGATTTTCATTTTATATTCAGTGATGAATCAGATTCTCATTTGGTGATATGTCAGGTTTTGGTTGTGACCTAGCCATATTACCCAGTTCATTATATATTGTGATTTCACCTTCTTAAAAATGCAAGTTTTAAAACACAGTTTGAAAATTGTTAGTCAGAAAGCTTTTCTAAGTAGAAGATGTATGAACAAGCCAAAGCAGAGCTGCAGATTCACCACAATTAAAGGAACAGAAAGAGCCAACCTGAATACTGAACATTGCTGAGAGGAGCTATGTTTGGCTTCACCTAAACAATTAACCTCAAAGTGGCACAGAAAGTCAAGATAGAGGAATCAAGGAGACAGGCTGTGGTGGCATGTAATTAAGTCACTGTTTTACTAAATCACTTGTTATAGTAAATGCTGCCAAAATGAGCCTTTGATTTATCTCATTTTATTAATAAACCTTGAATTGCTGATAAATCAAATTGCATCAAACATATTCATCTATGACACAAGCAGAGGAAGAAAACTTAGAACAAACCTGAAAAAACAGGGAGGGCATGTTTTAAAAAGGAAAAAATGAAGATGAAGAAGCACTAACTGGGCCTAGCAAAAGTACTGAAATAAGAACCTGCAAAGTGACATTGAGAAATTCCCAGAGCAAAGCCAGCTCTCTTCTACCATTCTCACAAATATGGATGTATGTTAATTACTGGCACCTTAAAATCCTTCAAGTTGCAACCTCAGTGCACACAAGCTGAGCTGACACATTCACTAGCATCCCCTTGGATCAGAGCATTTTCCTTAGTGATTGATGTGAGTCATTTGTATTTTTCTTTTAATTTCATGATTGGGCTCTGCATTTTTTTTCCTCTTGCTTATGTGATTTACAAGCTTTGCATGAAAAATTGTGAAAGGATTCATCTTCCAGGTGATATGCAGTACAAAAAGTCTCAGAGAGAGAACTGGGTCCCCAAAGAGAAAAGTGTTCCAAGATGTAATTGTCAAAACTGCTGATTATACAAGATAGACATATTACTTTCTGTGAGAGATGTCTTCTGTTGAAACATATGTTAGCCTTAGCTACAGAAAGAGAATATTTGTTGTCTCCACCAAATCTACCTGGAATGATGCCCAAACCATAAGTTTTCCCTTACCTTTCCACTGAAGCTATAGATTAGCTAACTGCTTTCCCCCCTGGCCTTAGCCTTTTTTTTTCAGTTAATGTGAGTTAGAAATTGCACACTTTTCAATATAATCAACAAAAGCTGTCATCATAATATAGATAAAGACATACTTGGACTGACTTAAATTTCTCACTTTTCTCCCAAATGCTGCATAATAGCAAGGGGCCTGAATAGGCTCCTAGACATGGCACTGCATCTGCCACACTGAGCAGGCATGTATCTATGAGAACTACCCAATACAGTTATTGTAAGGAATACATTCCAACTTGACTAACGTTATGCTCCTTAGGAAGCTATTCTGTTCCTCACCACACTTTGAGTTCCCCAGGTGTACAGAGGGGCTTAGAAACACTCAAAGGCACTGGCAAAGAATCTGCCCTGCTCTGCAATACAGCAATGCAGAGGGGTAAGGGATCAGCCAGGGGTCCAACCCCTAGCCCACTCCAGCAGTCAAGAGGACAGACAGAGCAGCAAGATGTCACAAGACTTGGCTACGGACTGATTCCCGTTGGGCAAAGGAGACTATCCCAACGTGACATAAGGGCACTTAAGTCTTAATGGACAGCAGAGGATTTTCGTTGTTCACAAGGGTTTCTTTTTTTTTTTTTTTTTCCTTTTATATTTGGAAGAAGGATTTTTGTAAGCTGGTTATAGAACTTGTTGCCTCAGGTGAGTAGGAGAGAAAGACATTGTGAACCAAATAAAGTAACTGAAAGAAGACCTCAGTGCCAAGAATTTTCTGGTTCTTCCTTTTCAGGACCAAGGCTTTGTTCAAAGTTTGTAGCTCCTCATAATCCTGTTCCTCTTTCTCTATCCTCTGCGAACACTGAGAACTATTTGTTCACAGACACTTTTCATAGTAATAGGTATCTGCTCAGTTCCTCTAGGTAGGGAACCAAGCAGACATATACACCAAGAAGGCACTGCTGAGACACAAAGTTTCTGCCAAGTTCACATCCAGATGGAGCTGGTAAACCAGAAACAGGATATTGCTTAATAGTTGATTGCTGGTATTTTACATTGTAAGAAACAGAGCTTGTTCAGTAGTGCCTGTAAGGATTCAAGAGGGAGCAGCTCTAGCCTACAGTCATAACTATATCTGTACAGCATGATGTGGCATACCAGATCTCAGATGTCCTGGTACAGACCAGGCACCCAAAGCATTGCTTACAGGTTAGAGCAAAGCAGTTGGAAAAAGCAAAGCACAGGCAAATTGCTTACAGAGGTTGCTAGACAGATAGGCCATAACAACAGCCTTTGCTTTGACCTCCTCCTACTGCCACCCTTCACTCCAGTTTTTTCATCAAATAGAATTTATACAAGTGAAAAAGCTAGAATAAACACATGGAAGAATGACCACCTTCCTTCCAGGAAGGGCCATTTTCCTACTGTATCATGTAAGTAGTTACTCAGCCATTTCCTCAAGAATCCACATGCTTGCAGCAAGAGGACATACTATGCTACACGCCACGATCACCAGCTTCTAGACACTCACTTCTGAAGCTTCAGTTTTTGCACGTGACAATGAAGTGGAGGAAGTTTTCATTAACAAGAATTTATTTAGATAAAGGAATAGATTAATAGGACAGAACTTGTTTATCCTGAGGGTTATTCTGAACCTCTAGAAGATGCCTCCTAGTAACGGCAAACTCTGAAGAGCAACATTTCAAACACAAATAAAATGCACACTTGAAATCCCTCTTATCAAATCTAATGGCACATAGTAGCATCTCTTTCAGGGTATGCACATTCTCTACTAGCTGTTAAGACTTCTTGATGCAGAGCTATGATCAGTTATGATAGTCCACCACTATTTTCTCAAGCTAGTTACTCCAAGTTATATACCACCCTAGGACTAATATAAAGATCTATGCAATCTTTCAAAATTTCATGACAAGAAATTGTTAAATTTTAAACACTACTCACCTTCTGAAAAAAAAAAAAAACAAAAAAAACCCCAAAACACAACTGGCCTGATGCTCAAAACTGTCATATGGCTCAGTAGCACAGGGGAGTACCGAGTCAGTGATAAAATGTTTTATTATAGCAGCTAGGGCTGAGAAATGTAAAAGCAGTTCTGTAAATTTAATCACTGGGCATTGGAAATGTTGAAGAAAACCTCTCCATTTGTTATATGTTTCAAGATGCAAAAAAGTCTTGCTTGTAAATTACAGTGTTAGGAACACTGTTTATCTAGTTCTGTAAATTCAGCATCTTTCATCAAATTTCCATTATCATTTCATGACTCTGAGCCACTCACCATCTCAGGTGGGAGCAGTCCAGTACCTAATGCAATTACTCTTCTAGCAAAAAGTAGTACATTACTTTTTACTCACTTTGGGATTTTTGAATTAGCACAGTATGTTGCAGTACAGCATACAATAAAGTACAAAGAAGGACAAGTAAGTAAATGCTCCCAAATCTTCTGCTAATGCTAATAAAAATATCAAAGTAACACATAACTACACTTTTTTTATTCAGTGGTCCAGCAACACAATGTAACAATGCCATTTATTAAACAATTTACCCAAGAGACTCCTGCAACAACAATATATCCAGAAACTCCTGAGACACTCTCAAAAGTGATGTGTGAGGATGGTCTATTTATGATATTTTACAATGGCTTAATAGAACAGAGGTTAAAATCCCTGGATGTGTCTTCCCTGCCTTGCGATCAGGGAAAACATATTGATACTGCCTTGAATCTGGCTCCCCATTGCAACCCAGAATGCAGCTTGCACTGCTGAAAAGCTAAGAAATAACATAGGAGTTTTGCTGAACAATTTCAACATAATTCTAAACATTGCATAGAAAATGAGATAAAATGAACAGCAGTTTAGCAACAGTGCTTAATAGCAGGCATAATGTGTAAAGTTAAGAGGCAAATCAACTAAAAGCCAAAGGAAAGGAAAATAAATCAGTGGGAATCTCAGATGGGCCTGATGTCTTTGGCAAAATAGTAGAGTACCAGCCCTGGTGCTTCATCAGAACCCTGACAGTAAACCCAACGAGAGGAACAAGTATGGCCTGCTCCTTTTACTGTTTATTACCTTTCCTCTGCTACCTCTTTGTAAGCTTTAGTACACTGCAGGTACTTTTAGCCTTGCTACTGTCATCACATTAATACACAGTGTATTTCACTATTACGTTCTAGTGTAATGCAGCAACTGTCGCACTGGGTTCAGGGCTCAGCCAGTTCCAAAGTAGTTTATGTCATTAATAATCCACTTATGTCATTCTCCTAACGACAGGTGGACCACATGCTCCAGGAATGGGGCTTGTGTTGCAGGCAAATTTATGTATCGATGGCTTGCCTACTATGTATATTCAAGGAATAAGGATATAGAGGGACCTTAAGGAGATGGGAGGTATTCTTACCTTCAACATTGTCATATCTATGCAGAAAGCAATACTACTTGGTGAATAAGATATACATGTAATAGAAAGGTGCTCTCAGTATTAAAGCAACCACATAGTTCTGGCAGCTATTTCCACTCTAGTGGATGATATGGAAGATCTTAAGGACCTTTACTCACCCAAAGACAGTGAGCAAAGCCTAGCTACAGAGCCCTATTCCCGGTGACATGCTTCTAAGACCATGCTGCCTACAGAAATCAGGAAAGTGAAAGAGGGGCAGCTAAGTAGGGAAATGGAGCAAAACAGGACAACTCAGCCCTTCTCCAGGCAGCATACCCTTCAACTTCCATTTCTGGCACTGTGTTCGCATTTCCCACAAACAGTGTGAATCAGCTTCAATCTGTTGCTTTATCAGGGTGAGTTTCCACAGGAGGGGCTATTTCCTAGGTCCTAAATGGAGATACTCAGTGGATAAACTTTTCCATGCATATGGAAGAGCTCTGATACAAAGCATGATCATTCCACGACTCTGGCTGTCACAGCATACACAGAAGAGGAAGATGCACACTGTTAAGTACTTTCAGAGATGCTGTAGTGCCAACTAGCTAGATTGGCTAGAGCAACATTCACCTGGTACTGTCATTCAAGCTCACTGTGGATTTCCACACTCAAGCCATTGGGGTGGGAGAAAAAGACTGGCAGCCCCTGACAAAAAACAGTATCAAGAAGCACTACTTTGTTTCAAAGAGCAACCGTGGGAAATGAGAACGGTACTGTGCTAAAAGCACGGCCTCCTGACCAGACTAAGATACCAAAGCTACTGGTTTCATTGGTTTCAGTGACTAAGAAATTCACACTGTTCTTAAGTGGCTTTTTAAAATCTCATTTGAGAGATTTGATCTTTAGGTATTTAAATGGATTTAAAGATCAGATGCTTGGTCATTTGCTGGCACATAAATCCCAGATAATCCCCAACAGTTACTTTGAGCTGTGGAGTGAATCACCACCATCTACCCACTGCAGCAGGACACTTGCTTGCACCTGGTAGTATCCTTCCCAAAAGCCACCCCCAGCACTGCAGTTCCCATATGGACATACTACCAGCAGTAGCTTGTACTCCCAAGCAGGTGTCTGCAGCCCAGGACTCTGTAGATTACCTGAACACTTGTTTAATTACATGTTGCTGAGGGTAACCTCACCTGAAGTCTTTATGCATAGATACTTGCTTCTCACAAGATTAAAAAAAAAAAGCCATCTCCTTAGGACACCAGGCTCTGGAATAGAAAAACTGCTTGATGAGGCCTCCAACACAGCAGCTCCCTACCACAAAATCTATTTCCAGTTTGGGGGTCTTTCCATTAAAATTACTCACATCTAAGGGTCTTAAGGTGTTTTTACTGCCATTAATATTTTCAGAAAGTATGAGAGTTAGATCCCCAATGTAATGATGATGTTCCATGATTCAGAAGAGGTTGCATATCAAAGCTGCTAAGAAGTGTTTAGAGTACATCGGAGTATAAAGATCAGCTAGGCTGACTGAAGGAGAATCCATCTGAACCTGCAGAAACAGACTGCCCAGGGAGGTTGTTGAGTCTTCTTCTCCAGAGACTTTCAAGACCCATTTGGATGTGCTTCTGTGTGGCCTTGTCTAGATGAATCTGCTTCAGCAGGGGGGCTGGACTAGATGATCTCTAGAGGTCCCTTCCAACCCCTACCATTCTGTGATACAGCAAGCGCTCTCCTCTGATCTGAGTCCAGTTGAGAGCTCCTACTCCTGTGTCCCTGGTCCTGAGCTGTCAGACAAACCATTTCATTCTTACACTTTTCCCCAAAAGCCTGCTCTTTTCTGCATGAAGTCTTTTGGAGAACAGTTTGTCTCATCCAGCTTCTGCTTCTCCAGTAGTAGCAGCTGCAACACATACATCTCTATATAGCGCTGCTTTCCTCAAGGCCCAACCTACCAACTCCAGTAGTGCAACATATCCATGGGGTGGGAAAGTATAGGAAGATTTAGTTGTGTGAGGAGACTACCAAATACCTCTGCAATTACTCATTTCTTTCCAAAGAGACACACCAATGTGCAATTGAATTCACCAGCCTATCACACTGTGTGAAAAAAACATTAACTTTATACAAATTACTTTTAATATAAAATACTCTATTCCTTCAGATTAATAACTGAGCTGAGCAAGTATCCTCCTTAGTACATATAATTTTAAATGGTTTCATCCTGCTAATTTCCAGGAAGGTGCAATCAAGTGATAATGCAAGCAATAATGCATGCTGCTCCTTGAAGTACACAACATTTGAATAAAGAAAAAAACACCCAAAATATTTCATCATTAGGAAAAAGTTTTCTCAAAGTCAGAAGAATCAGTATGATCTGCCTTTTGATGCTGTATGACCACCTAGGGAATAAGTATTTAATCTGTCTTAGTTCTTTAATTTCTTTTATTTAAGGCCATGGCTTTCCAAAATTTCAGACATACATAACTAGAAAGAAGTATAAGTAATTTTCTATGTTTGTTTAGAGGGCTTCTATTCAAGTAGACTGGAGTTACAAATTCCTTCAAATAAGGACTTGAGTTATTCTTATTGCTTAATGATGAATTGAAAAACTAAATAATCAAAGACAAAAGTTTTGTCAAGACTTGAGATGTTGGCACCTCCCTCTGGCAGTGATAGATTAGCCTGGAATCTATTGTTTGTTTATGAATATTTTATTACAGTAAAAGAATGCATTAGAATTTCTGCTTGTTGTTGACTTCCACTGCAAGAAGTGTCATTTATTTTGCTAGGATTTGCTAGGCAATCCCTACAGAGCAGAATTAATTTCACCCCTCTTTCCCCTTCCTCTTCCCTCCTGGGGGAGAAAGGAAGGCTTCACACAAAGTTGGAAATCAAGATTACAACTTTTAAATATCTCTTTTGTTGTTCCCTGTTAAAGGAAGGGGAATATACAGAGGTATTAAGAGAAGATATATATACAAATATATACAACACCGATCCTCAGATGTCACTGGATTCCTCCCGAACCTCGTGGGGTTGGTAGCCAGCCACGCAGAGGTGCGGTCCCAGCAGCAATCCCAGAGAGGAAGGGAGCGAGCAGAACTTCCTGTGTCCTTTTATAGACTGTGGCAGGAAGAGGAGTGGAATAGCCACTCCACCTGTCCCTCCCCTTCCCCAAACCTTAAACCACAACAGATCTATGCAAGTTTGTCTCATGCCATCTGGCAACCTCATTTGCACATACCACATTGTATACAGAGGCATTGCTAAGTATCTGTTTAAGTTTCCTCAACATGTGTTTTGTTTTTATTATCAGAAACTGTTTTCATGTAATCAACAGCAGTAAATTCATGTATTTCCCAGCTGAACATTATTCCACATTCCATTTAATCTCAGGCAAGTTTCTTCCTATATGCTGAAACAGACTGAAATTTAGTATGCAGACATCATTGCTTTTTAGGGCCCTGGCCTTCAAGCACACACACAACTTTATACACACAGAGGTAAAAAACAATTGCCTAAAGATCTGAGGTGCCTGGTGCACATGCAGGATTCATACCACACACTTTGAGGTAGCAAGGGAAGATTAACATATTCACTGCCAACATAGGTTGGCAAGAACATTCCTTTGACACGGAACTCCAGGAATGCCCTCTCTTGTACAGAAAAGCACCTCTGTTCTCAATCTCATCTGCACTTCTCATAAGATTCCCTTCAAGGTCTGTAAAAGGGGTAGCCAGGTCCTTATCTAAAGGGACCTGGAAAGGTCAGTTCTAGTACTTTATTAACACAAGACATTGGGGCGGGAAATAAAACATCTAGGTTACCAGGCCTCCACCATTTAGGAAGCTACTCCAAATGTTTCATCCCTCTGTGACTGAATACAACTACATTCTTGAAACAAACAAAAAAAAACAACCTGATGTAACATTTGCAGTCAGGCTGCTACCTGCCACCTCTGCTTAAGTCACAGATTTAGAGCAAGACCTTATGGTAGGAATACTCAAGTTTTTGCTTTCTTCTATTTTCTTTCCCACATGCATACACAGAGACAATATGCTCACAGAAGCCTTGCTCTTCCTGCAAGAAAAATGGATTGCTGATCATAAATAGTTTAAGGTGAATAGCAGGCTATAGTGACCTCAACTTAATTATTAGATGTATTAATATTATTGCTAATCAGCAATGTAAATCAGCATTCCCAATCTTTCATTGGCTTAGTGTGCATTTTGAAACATAACTCTGGTTATACTCTATTTCTTCACAATACACACTTCCCATCTGCTTATCTCAAAACCATAGGTATATAAATATAATGAAATAAGATATACTTATTCCTATTAACTTCCATCTGAAGATTTTTTTTACAGAAATACAAAGTGTAACACAATTACCTAGGCCTCAGACAAAAGAAAATATCTTCAGAAACAAGTCAATAGAATGCTTCACAGAATTAATGGTCATGTTAACTTTAGCTCTGTTAACTAAGTGACTAACATCCTAGGAGGCTTGTTCAGAACTTAATACATAACACCTACATAATGCAAAGTAGTTAAACATATTATTACTTAGGTAAATGCCCCTAAACAACTAAAAATACGTACATTAGCCAAGAGTCTTGATCTGAGAAGTTAAAGTTCCTTGGCAAACACCTCCAACACTAAAACTCAACTTTTTGCTGGATTCAGCAGACTCCATATTTGCAACTAGCTCTTCCATTTCAGAAACATACAAGGAAGGAACTCCAAAAGCACAATGGATAGGGAAGGAGATGTTTTGGGTTTTTTAATTATTTGCAGTCCTTTCATTCTCAGAGGTATTCTACAGTAGGCAAACAGACAGGAACAGAGTTACTCCCCAAATTGGGGGCAACTATTTTCAAGACTGTCTCAGCATATCTTTTTTGATGCATCAAGAGATACTTGTCTGTCAATAACCAACATAGAGCTGAATTTCCAACAGTTTGTCTCAGTTGAAATCCTAATCCTTTATTTCAAATTTGGAGAAATTTTAAGTGAATTTTCACAGCACTTTATGCAAGGCATACCATAAAAAGTACATATTCAAAATAAATAGCATTGCCCATAAGTCACAACACCCAAATATTTATGACCTTTAACTCCTTGAACATGCCAATATACAGAACATTAAGATGAGCAAAGCTCCACGGTCTGACTCTAAGATCAAGTATGATCTGTAACCTCCAATTTTTGGAACAGAGAGGGCCCTAGGTATTTTCCATATCTTCACCTCTCACATAATGTCTCCTACCCTTACAGGAGTCAAGGCAGAAATAGCCTCTTCAATAATTTTATACACCTCCCTTCAATTAGGGTTATTTACTGACTACAGTAATTGCTGTATACCGATATTTGCATGTATTTGACATCCCATAACTTATCAGCTGAATAGATTAACATTGAATGTTACCTTTACTCCAGGAACATTGGAAATACAAATTATTTCCTAGCATCCAAGAACCATCATGCTTTCTTTATGCTCCTTGGGCATAAAAGCTACCTTAATAAATAATTTTAGACAGCATTATCAACTACTTCATAGGTATAGTAAATGTCATATATAGTAAGAACAACCTTGCAAAAGAAGCCTGTCAAGATTCTTCATTCCATAAACTGATGCACAGAAAATTTCAGTTGTAGGAAGACACAAGCGTGGCAGCAGAATATTTTAATGTCAAACATGTTGCTGCTTGGACTTTGAAAGTACAGGGCTGGATTCACACACTGCAGGAACTTCTCCCAAGAAAGACTTTTTAGTTAGATGGCATCTATGAGATAAAAGCAACACTTCTTTAGCTTTGTTCTTTAACCAGTCAAAACCACCTTCCAGGTGGATTGGCTATGTTTGAAGGTGACTACTTAGGCCATGTAAAATCCATTTTCTGTACAGGTCACTGAGAAACTAAACTCAATGTCCTCTGCCAGAAAGAGGGTAGAGCAAGGAAGAGAACTCAGGAATGCTGGCTTACAGTCCTCTACTTTGTACCTTAGGGATAGGAGCAAAGCCTAGTGGCATCACCTCTGCACATGAACAGTTTTTAGGGTGAGGAAATGCTCAGGTTATTTAAAGTCTGTGCATATTGACTTACATACCACCTTCTGCATTAGTTAATATCAGCCTAAAAGATTAGAGTATCAACAGCTTTTGGACATTCTATTAGCTCAGAACTATTCAATCTAACTCAATTTCATGCTCAACATGCTCTTCCAAAGTGCAAGAGGTAAAAGGAAACCTGCATACAACCCATGAGTTGCCTTCAGCATGCTGAAAATTAGTGCATCATGCCAGATGGGATGGGACTGCTATTTTTTCTTGATTCAAGCAAATGTACCAAATAATCCTAAAACAAAGAATGTGACATGCAAAAACCATCACATTGACTATATATCACCACCCCCTCAACAGGGGCAGGGGGCCCATGCAATCAACCTACCAAGTTCACTCAAGGCCCACTGACCCCCCATTCCATCTTTCCCCATGGCCTATGCAATGCCCTGACATGTATCTGCACACAAATAACCAAGTGCACTTTCTTCCTAAATATGGAACTGCCATTGAAATAAAACATCTATCACCATCTTCCAGGGTTGTAAATCTTTTGCTAATTTTTTCTATAAAAGTAACCATGTCTGGTACTGTGGAAGTGACCCCATTCAGTTCTCTATAATCTACAGTCATTTTCCAAGTGCCATATGGTCCCCAAGCAGGTCAAATAGGACTCAGCAACTTTGGGGGACTGGCCAAACCTCCAGTTCTGCTGCTCTGGCATTTGCCAGGCAGTGTGCTACCCTGAGGCACTCCCCTCCCACCCCTGAAAGCTGTGTTCTGATACTTCAAACACTGCCACCCTGTCCAGACTAAATCCTTCAACCAACACACAAGTTATTGCTGTTCTCAAAATGTTCCCAGACACACTAGAGTAAATTGATCAACAGTACAGCAGTGAAAGCAGAAATCAACCACTAACAAGCACTAGACTCCAACATACAGTAAGGCAAGCACATTCCATGGCAATCATCATTATGTGCTGATTAATAGCTAAACAGCTAAAACAGCTATACATTGGATCTGGCACATTCCAATCAAATCTGTCAGTATCTTGAACTCTTTGAGCCCCACTTTGGGCACCAGAAAGGACTGTTGTGATTTAATCCTGGCTGATAACTAAGCACCACACAGCCATTTGTTCACTCTCCCACCCCATTTACTAGCAACACACGCTATCAACCACTCTACAGTGTCTTGCAGCCCATGGTGCTGCTCTGCTTGAGTAGTAATTACTCCCTGTGCATCTTTGCATCTTATAAAATCCTGACTTCCTATTCTAATTCTTTCATTTTCCTCCATAATGCAACAGCTTCACAGTCAAGAACTCTAAGACCAGTAACTAATCTCTGCACTAACTTGTGAGAAGAACACTGCTTTCCATGGCAATGCCTGCATACTCATTTCAATTGTCTGAGGGACAACTACCACCCTGTTATCTATTTCAGGCCATGCCTCTGCTGGAGACCACTTGGCCAGGAAAGTGCCCACAGGAACCTGATCCTCAGTATTGGACCATCCCAAGATAAGGAAAGTCACTGTCATGGCCTCCCAGTCTCTGACTTTCTTAGGAATGGAGTGGCTGTTCCTGGATCCTGCCAACTATACCAAATGTGTGAGCTGGCACAGGCAGGACACAGGAACAGCCACAAAACCATGGCTGAAATGCAAAGATTAAATTTATTCTTGTTACCTTGCAAACCAGGTGATCTCTGCAGCAGCACCCAGGCAGACACACACAAGCAGGGATGAAGGTACCCAGAGCTTGGTCTTTGCTAGAGAGAAAAAACAAAACAAAACACCACCTTTCAAATATGGTGCTTCTCCTGTGTATCAAGGATTCTTGCAGGTGTAGGTTTCCACTGTGCTTAGAGCTTTCCCACGGCAGGGCAGGAATCTCAAGCATGTTCGATAAGGTGCCTCTGAGTCTTTCACAGACCTATGTTATCTGAACACAGACACTCTACTTGCCAAGCACACAAAGCTGATCAGCAATTAGTGTGATGTATGTCATTTTTGATAGCTGCAAGTCAATCCTCCTTGCCCATCTTCTGTTATTTTCCCACAGCCAGTTCCAGGGAACAATGAGGAAAGAAACAGGAAGACCCATCAGATCAATACCTGGCTCTGAGTCTGCTGTCACCAGCAGGACTTTGGGTTTTTTGCTCATGGGTCTCTTTACACAACTCCAATACTGCTGGTGATAGACAGCAGAGTTGACAGGGCTCATCAAAAGAGCTCTAAACTAGATTTGAAGGGGGGACGGGATAAAACCAGGCTTGCTGGAAATAAGCCTGGGAGCAGCACACCAATATGTTTGTCAAACAGTGGAGTCCTTAAGATTGTCATCCCAGTGGAGGTAGGGGACAGAGTGTCATGTGATAGCAAAGACAGAAGGGACATTGATGGGCTATAAATCACAGCAGTGCCTAGGAATGGTCAGGTAAGAATTAGGCCTTCTTCCCCCAGAAAGGTGACAGGATCAATAGCCCAACTGAAGTGCATCTACACCAATGCACGCAGCACAGGTAACAACCAGGGGGAGCTGGAAGCCATTTTACAGCAGGAAAACTGTGATATAGTTGCCATCACAGAAACCTTTTCCTTCAGAGAGGAAACGGTCCAGGAGGTTCCTGGATTGTGTGGAAGGTAATTTCCTGACACAGCTGGTGAGAGAGCCAACTAAGAAAAGCCCCCTGCTAGATCTGTTGTTCACAAACAGAGAAGAACTTGTAGGTGATGTGAAGGTTGGAGACTGTNAAGAGAAAGTAGTCAGTGACCTGCTACACCACTTAGACACACACAAGCCTATGGGGTCAGATGGGATCTACCCAAAGGTACTGGCAAGCTGGCATAAGTGCTCATCAAGCCACTTTCCATCATTTATCAGCAGTCCTGGCTAACTGGAGAGGTTCCAGTTGACTGGAGGTTAGCAAATGTGACACCCATCTACAAGAAGGGCCAGAAGGAGGATCAGGGAACTACAGGCCTTTCAGTTTGACCTCAGTAACAGGGATGGTTATAGAGCAGATCATCTTGAGTGCCATCACAAGGTAAAGACAGGATCATCAGGTGATCAAACCCAGTCAGCATGGGTTTATGAAAAGCAGGTCCTGCTTGATGAATGTGATCTTCCATGACAAGGTGATCAGCTTAGTGGATGAGGGAAAGGTCATGGATGTTAACCTGGATGTTATTAAAGCTTTTGACACCACTTCCTACAACATTCTCCTGGAGAAATTGGCTGCTCACGGCTTGGACAGGCATATACTTCTCCGGATAAAAAATCTGGCTGGATGGCTGGGCCCAGAAAGTGGTGGCGAATGGAGTTAAATCCACTTGGCAGCTGGTCACAAGCAGTGTTTCCCAGGGCCTGATACTGGGGCCAGCTCTGTTTAATATCTTTATCAATGATCTGGATGAGGGGATCAAGGCCTCCCTCAGTAAGTTTGCAGATGATGCCAAGTTAGGCAGGCTTGTTGATCTGCTTGAAGGTAGGGAGGCTCTAAAGAGGGACCTGAACAGGCTGGATCGGTGGGCCAAGGGCAATGGTATCAGGTTCAATAAGACCCAGTGCCAGGTCCTGCACTTGGTTCACAACAACCCCATGTAACACTACAGGCTTGTGAAAGAGTGGCTGGAAAGCTGCCAGGAGAACAAGAACTTGAGGGTTCTAATCAACAGCTGGCTGAATATGAGCCTGAAGTGTGCCCAGGTGGCCAAGAGGACCAAAAGCATCCTGGCTTATATTAGAAATAGTGTGGCCAGCAGGAGTAGGGAAGGGACTGTCTCCCTGTGCTCAGCACTGGTGAGGCCACGCCACAAATACTGGATTCAGTTTTGGGCCCCTAACTAGAAGAAGGACATTGAGATGTTGGAGCACATCCAAAGAAGGACAATGAATGTGCTGAAGGGTTTAGGGCACAAGTCTTAAAAGGAGCAGCTGAAGGAACTGGGGTTGTTTAGCCTGGAGAAAAAGAGGCTCAGGGGAGACCTTATTGCTCTCTACAACTACCCAAAAGGAGGTCGCAGCAAGGTGGAGTTTGGTCTATTCTCCCACACAGCAAGCAATAGGACAAGAGGAAATGACTTCAAGTTGCACCAGGGTGGGTTTAGTTTGGATATTAGGAAAAATTTCTTCACAGAAAGGGTTGTCAAGCCCTGGAAGAGGCTGCCCAGGAAAAGTGTTGGGAGTCCCCATCCCTGGAGGTATTTAAAAGATGTGTAGATTTGGTGTTGAGAGATATGGTTTAGTGGTGACCTAGCAGTGCTGGGTTAAGGGTTGGACTTGATGATCCTGAAGGTCTTCTCCAACAAGAAGAATTCTATGATTCTATTCTCAGTTCCTCATAATCATTATCTGTAACTAACTAAAAAGGCAAACGCAAGTACCTGAGGCAACAATCACCTTCATCCTATAGCTGTAGAATGTCTAATGTAATTAGGTCCAATCCCTAATGGTAGCTCCAAGTATGACAGCCACAAACTTAGACAGTGGCATTTTTCATCTCAATATCCATTTCAACCATTGAAGGTCCTCTCAGGACTTGCTCTTAAGGTCCTCTCAGGACTTGCTCTTAAGACTTTTTTCCAGGTGGGTTTCTTTTCTTCCCAGTGCTGGAAATAAGGACTTTAGGTAACAAATCCTCCCACATCAGCATGACCCTGCAGTGATCAAGAAGGCAGAACACTCTTCATGAACTTCAAAAATTCTAAACCCACCATGCACTTGCAAGTTCTGCCAGGCAAGAACAGAAATTCCTCTGAGCACTCAAGTACCTTCTTAAAATAAAGGTAAGTTCTGTGAATAGATATTAGAACTCCAAACAAGTATCTTACCTAGGCAAGCACTTCACAGGGATGCCTAGAAGTTCTTAGTGAGTATTGGTGCATGTTTGCTGCAACATAGGAGACAAGAATTACAAGTCTGTTTTCATTTCCTAATGCAAATTACACTGTTCTGGACACAGGACCAAATAATTTAACAGCAAAAAACAATTAGCAAAAGGCATAAAATGGAATAAAGATTTTATCATCTACATTATGGAGGAATGCAATCATCACATCCTTTAACTGCACAAACTTTACATTAGAGTAAAATAAGCAAACTGGGGGGAAAAAAGGACCAGACCAATTAACAATGATTCAAGGAATGAGGAGTTTGGAAATCACCCAAAAGTTCAAGTCCATGCCTGGATGCAAGCTGATCCATGGTAAGTTATCAAATTAACATTGGCAAAAGAAAATAAAACCAATTACAAGAATGACCACCTAATAAACAGACAGCTTGCCAATGCACAGCTAAAAAGGTAGTGATACTTCAGAAAGAACACCTTGAAAAGATACGCAAATGGTAAATAGATTGCTTACAATATTCTAATCTGTTGAAGTAGCCAAACAAAAAGCATAAAGTTCATTACAGGTAGGCATTAGTGTCGTATTCCTGTCTATATATCATACCAACCTGAAGCAACTGAGTCCCAAAGATATACACATGCTGTTTTAAGTACCACTACCTTCAAAGTTGCTATTTATCTGGTCTTAGCAACAGCTGAATCTGTGATGCTTTTACTGACACAAAAGAAGAACAATATAGAAGTATGATTTTTCTATTCTGGCATTATTTCCAATCATCAATTAAAGCTCAGCAGGAACAAGCTGGTGGGCTTTCAGATAAGCTGGGAGCTAATAAGCTTAAAAAAAATAAATCACATACATGCCTACTTGAAAATTATTTCCCAAACAGCTAAGAATGCAACTCCAACAGAGATAGCCAATACACATACTGTAGTATATTGAATCTGTAACTCATTTAAGCTGTTAATATATTGTCACAGGACAGTCTCTTTGCTCACTGGGAAGGGTATTTAGCTATTCTAAAGGTTCAAACCAGCATAACCATTTCAAGCTGACAGCAGAGAAACACTGATTCTGTATAGCATTTACCTGCACAAGCTACAAGACCTAGTCCTAATTTGCCAGAACTAGCTATTTGCAGCACGTCCCTCAGGTAGAAAGCAAAGTACTACTGTGGAAGGGGCTTTGGCAGACTAAGGTTCTGACATTTTGAAGCTGAGCCTCTCTAACACCACAAGAAATTCAGTTTTCCACTATCTGAAAACTAACAACAACAAAAAAAATCAAATAGTTTTCTGCTATACTTTCTAGTAGCAACTCTTCATCAGAGCTGCTCAGGCACAATGTCAAGCCTCTCCATGCTGTCAGCCACTCCACCTGAAAAAGCAGCAAGTGTCTCTTACAGCCTAGATTCCAGAGAAGGTCTCCCAGGAAATAAGATGAACAAGGTTATACTTGCACTTTCCTAACTTCAATACAAAAAAAGCTCCTTTTTTTCCCCCTCAACATTTTGTTGACATCATGTGTTTGTTTTCTTTACAACTGCACAAACACCTTCTACAGTGTGAGAGGCAGACACTTTTTCCACCCCAAACATAGGCATTTCGTCTATAAAGACTGAACATGAGAGACCACAAGCAGCTAGACACCAAGTCCCAAAGATATTAATTACATAGGAACTCTCAGAAAATATAGAGGAAAAAAAATACAAATACAGATCACTAGCTAGAAACCCCCTACAACCTTTTACAGTAGTTAAAAGCTCAGAAGAAAATTCACATAGAAGTTACCAAAAGAGAGCCCTTACAGATACTTATAGTAGGTAGCTATAACAATCAAGTAAGAAAACAAATGGTAGACAGTACTAAAGCCTTTTTTCTTTCACTACTGTAATATTTCAGCTATATTAAACAGTTTTAGTAGAACCTTTACCCAAAGATATTTATGACTGAAAAGACCTTAAATAGGTAAAAGAAAATAAAACATAAGCAAACACAACCAAGAAGTTATACTTACAGGGAACAAACATTAAGCTAACAATCATAGACTAAAAGCAGTATCATTAAAATAAAAACTACTCTTTTGTTAGTAATTCTACATAATGGCTTGCACTACAACACAGCTATACCCACAGCCACCTAAACAACACAACAATTACTCACCACTCCCAGAAAGGACCCTTTATATAAACCTACCCCAAGCACAGTGCTCTGGAGGCTGGATCTATAAATTAGGCAATGGCAAACAGCTGCTGCTTCTATATACTAGAGAGTTGGAGACAGAAAGCTGCTTCTCTCTGGTAAGTGTGCAGGTTTTAGGCCTTTTCTCATTTTTTTCTAATTTATTTTTTTTTTTAGTATTTAAGCTAATAGCTTATAATAGTTGTAAGGTATGGGGTGTAGTTAAGTTACATGCATGGGAAACTTGCTTTTATAGAAGGGTTCAAGTGACTTGAATCACTATTGGTGTTGATACTTTAATACAATGTAAGTGCTCAGGAGCTTGGGCTGTACCCTAATAGGTGCTTGTTATCATCTGAGAGTTGAGCTTTTCTCTGTCAAGTACTTTCAAACTTGTTTTTGCCATGAACACTGATTCAGAGTCTAGACTGCTGTTAGCTCCTCAGTAATGCTGTACCAAAGTTATGTGGCTTAACAGTAACATCAGTGAGCAGTAATGACTTTATGAAAGGCTTCTGAAACAATGAAAAAAAAAAAAGGCAGCTTAAGCAACAAATAGATTTTGTGTTCAGTAACATAGTGATCTACCAGCTGCTTTTATATCCTGAAGGGGAGAGGGGTAGGAATGCTGTTCTATAGTAACTATAACTGAACAGAAATTAGAGATGCATCAGAAGCAAACACTCCACAGCAACATCTTATCTTTGAGCAAAAATAATAGTATGTCTTAAAAGTTAGTAAACAACAAAAAAGGTCAATACAAAAGTTTCTGTAGTAGAAAAATGGAAGTAAGTGGCAGATAAGATGCTTTATGCTTATTGACAAGGGAAGTATATTTTTTCTGGAAAAAAACCACAAATATCAGTCAGAAAATAACAGAAACTGCTGATACTGCTCAAGTATGTTTTTCAATGCAGATAAAGTGGAACCAGATCTGCAGAGTATTACTGTTGCCCCATTCAGTAAGTTATGCCTACTATTTAACTTCCAGTAAAGCTAATTATCTGCATAAAGGAAATGGACTAACCAGAAAAACAATTCTGCTATAATTCAACTAGCTTTCTTTGTAGATGATACAAAACCCAAAAATAGGTAGTTTAACATGCAAAGTTGCATGTGAGTATAGCCTGTGAGCATCCCTTCTATCTTAAATGTAACACTTGAGATTTGGCTTCAGTTTGTTATTGTGTGGTTTCAGTTAAGTATACAATGATAAGGCAATTAGGAAACAGCAAATGATAAACATCTTCAAATTCTAAACTAGTCCAAGTTCAAAAAAGAAAAAGCTACATCTGAACCAAAACAATTATTTCAGTCCCCAAACTCATCAATTAAGTACATAGCGTGTAAATGTTACAGGACTGATCTCTGATGAAACATCAGAATCTGGTAACTAATTTTTTAAATAAAAGCAGACTTGTTTGAAATCGTTTTTTGTTTTTTTTCAGGGAGCCCCAGAAAAGTTATCTTTGCCTTGTCAACTTTAGATATGCCATTACACTATGACTAAAAAATAATTTCCTAGCTGTATACAGAATAATTCTTACTGAACAGATTAACTTCTGCTTTTCTACTGTGCTCTTGTAACAGTCTGTTTTCTCTGTACATTAATAAATGTATATCCATAAACCCTTGAGAGGCCTTAGGCTCCTATGAAAACAGTGGGGCTAAATGCTACACTGGTACAGTGCCCAATCTGAGATCTGCTGTTACTATGCAGCTTGAGCTCTTTAAGAGTCATTAGCATTTGATCCTCAGAGCTCCTATCATTCATCTCAATTACAACAATTAGCACTCCTGAAAATCAGCCCCATGCTGTTTTCAAGTACTCAGGAAGTGAAAACTATAAGGACCACCCATGAAAAGTTTGGGTCAAGTGATTTGCCTTGTATCATACAAACTCAGTAGTAAGAGCTGAAATAAATGCTGTTCTCCACAGAGGTTTTTCTCATGCTGAATTATACTCTCACAATCTGCATTCCTCTTCTCCTTAACTAGTCTACTGGGTAAAATCTCTGATCCAAAGTTTGTTCACCACAGACTTTAACTCCTTATAAGCTTCTGGCCTTTAGCGAAAAAGTAAACCTATCCTCTCTTAAGCAGGAATTTTACCTTCAAAGTAGGTCTAAGGACTTTATTAATGTGTCTATGCAAGATAGCTTCAAAATGTTGCAAGTTCTATATTACTGGAGATTACCAGTAAACAGGGAGTTTTGGATTCATTTATGGATCTTTACCTTGGCCTGTACTGACAGTTTATGTAGGTCAGGTACAAGCTGGAGTGGAAGCATAGTCTGTGCCACTGGCTTTTAAAGTGTTGACAGCAGAGGAGTGGTGATACACTGAATTTCTGTTGTCCATTACAAGCTGAGAGCATGAAATAACAGTTATAGAAACCTGTGTTGCCTTATCCTTTTATCTCAGGTCTTGAGTCCTATGGGAGATTGTGTGAAGCAAAAATATTTCCTAAACCACTCAAACTTAAAAGCCTTATTTCTCAGATTACATGCAGTATAGTGAAAAACAGAAGTAACTGAAACAGTGGCTTACATCTTTTTCTGAAAAGATAGGTTTGTGACAGGTTCAGTTGACAAACAAGGACCTAATATAAATCCATTAAGTCACTTCCATGTGTTGAAAATACCTTCTCTGCTCCCCAAAAGTCTACAGAGAGAACTTCAGCTGCTCTGTAATATACCAAGATGTTTCCCTGCTCACTTAGACCATTCCTCTGAGCATTTGTTTTTATAACTTTACTAGAATTTAAAAGAACATTTACAAATGAGACTGTTTGCAAGTGAAAGCAAGGCACAAACCCTACTTACAGCAATGCAACATGATGTGCATGAGCTGATGCAGCTGTGCTAACAGTGATGTTCTTTTCTGTCTTCTCAACTAATTCTGTGCCTCTGAGTTAATGGTGAGACAGCTGTAGAGTTAAGCTAGTTTGATCATGCATTCCAGCTGTTAGCTTTAACGGTTCAACTGTGTCTTGGCTCTTGGACATCACACAAGCATCTGAGCTGGCAGAGCAGCATATGCCAAGGATGCGCCTGTTCATGGCAGTCTGATGGACTTGGCCATGAAGCATCCCTAAGGTTAGCTCTTACTTTTTGGTAAAACCCTGACCTGTTGTCCTGTGCTGTGACAGGCTGAGGCTCACTCTGAACAGAGGTGGCACAAGGCAGCCCTCCCTCATCAGAAAGCAGCAGCAGCTCAGCTCAGTGAGCTCCTGGCTCCTATTGTGTGACCATCAACTTCAAGAAGACATAAAACGCAGACAGAAGCAAACTGGGTATCACTGTATGTCACCTCCAATTGGCCTTTTACGACATCAAAACGATCTGAGCCTGATTCATCCGAGGTGGCAGCTCCTGGTGAGGGCTGTGCTCGGGAGGGGCTGCAGCTCGACCACCCCAGGCGAGGCAGGAGGGGGAGCCCGAGGAACTTCCCAGGCGAGCCGCACGCGGGCCCTCCCGAGGCCGCGGTTGTCGGGCGCCACCGCTCCGGAGCGAGGCGGAACGGGGCGCGCGAGTAGCGCGCACCCGCTGGCGGCTGAGCGCGCGGGGCCCGAGCGGCGCTGGCCCGCTTCGCTCCGGAGCGCTGCCGCATGTGCCAGCACCCAAAATGGCTTCCGCCCCCTTAGCAAGCACCAAAGCGGCGCCGCCGCCCTCGCTCAGTATGGCTGCCTCCTGCACTCACGGGCCGGGATAAAGAAATGGCTGCCCCTTCCCACGCGGCCGAAGCCGGCGGCTTACACGGGAATAGTGGCCCTATCGCCACTCCCTTTCCGTGTAGCTGCCCGTGTCCGGGCGCCGCCAGGCCTGGAGCTGCGGGACCATAGGAGTGCGGGGCAATGCTCCGGGGCAGCGCTGCAACTGCGCCGGCGGCAGCGCGGCGGCGCCCCCTGGCGAGCAGGGGCGGCCGCTGCAGGCGGCTGTGCGCAGGGCCTGAGGGGCTCCCCTGGCGAGGGCCCGGTGCGGCACCGGAGGCCTCGCTGCCTCCGTAGCGCCGGGGTTTTCACAGTTTGTCCTTCAAGAGAGAAGGGGGCTCCCGCCCGGCATGGTCAGACAGCGGCCAGTAGCCGGGGTGGGGAAGGGCCTGGGGGAGCCTCTACTCCTGCTGCTTCATCTGCCCATGGCTGAGGAGTACTTCTGTCAGCTTTGCCTTGCACCCCTAAAATCCACAGCTCAGCTGCAACCTCCCTTCTTCCGCTATCACCTTGGTGTCTGTATTCATGTTCGGTTTTTTCCTGCCCCCTGCCTAAGCTGTTGCTTGAATAAGTAGTCCTTCACCTCTTCCCAGCACTTGCTCTTCATCTCCTTACAATCTGCAACTTTATGCCAGCAATAGCAATCTGGTAAAACAGGCTCTCTGCATCCCAGGGGCTCTCCCGAGGCACAGTCCCACTGGGGAGATCCCACCCACAAGTTTGCTCTGCCCTGTGGCACCACGGTTGGTTTGTGTCAGAAAACGTGGATGCAGGAGGTGCACCTTGTTGCTAGGTGCTCACAGTTGACAAAATTGGAGTGCAGGCCTGCTTGCTCATCCCTGGGGCATGCCTGGCCATTGCAATAATTTCAGCTTACTCTTTAAGGTGCAGAGCAATGGGTGTTATTACACAATCCCTCCTGCAGTGCTCCAGACCCTTCTCTGTTAAGGCTTCACAGATGTACTGGATCGACATGTTTCATAGAGCTGTTCAATGACTTGTTCCAAAACTATTAATAATGGTGTAAATAGGATCAGTTGCAGGCATGAGTGCTGAGGCTTTTGCCTAGCCTGGCAGTTGCTGTGTCACTGTAGCATGCTGTAACCTCCCTGGTGGGGCTTTCTCACCTCCTTTACAAGTGGCAGGAGATCACTGAGGTCCCCTGAGATTCCAGGTAATGATGGAGCAAGTCACTGACACCGAAGGGTCCAAGCACCTATCCTGGCTCACCAGGGGCTGCACCTCAGCTGAGACCTGGAGCTGAGTGGTAGAGGGAACACAGCTGTGCCATGCCACAGGGAGGAAGCTAGGGAGATGGAGAGCATTGCCCTGTCCATTTGCAGGTGGTATTAGGCCCCTGTTTTGGAGCCTCCTTTCATCTGCTGCTTTAGCGAAGTTTAGATGTGTTGGCTCTGAAGCATTTCTCTTGGCTCAAGACAAGAAACCACTTTTACCTCTGTGCTCCTGCCTTCAAAGCATGCCCCAGTGAGTGTCAGCTGGGCCAGCTGTGGTGGCCCAGGATGTGTCTGTCTCAGGATTCCTCTACAAGGAATAGAAAACTCTCCCTTTGACCCAGGGGCTTCCAACAGCCCCTTGCTCAAAGGCCCAGTGATGCATGAAGGTCTGCCTCCATCTGCCTTCCCTGTTCCCAGAGCTCTCCCTGGAGCTTTAATCTGTCTGAAGCGTGGGCTGCCTGCAAACTGCTCTGTGCTGCGGTGCGTGACGCCCCTGGGCCCCTTCTCCGCTCTCCTAGCAGCCATGAAGCAGAGGCTGCGCCAGGGTCGGCAGGGCACGGCGGGCACAAGGCCTCTAGCCAGCCCTGCCCTGACCCCCGTCCCTGCCCACTGCAAACCGCCCGCCTCTGCTGGCCTGTGCAGACCTGCAGGCGGCATCGGCAGCACTGCCGGGCCACGAACACACCCAGGAGGGTGTGAGCAGGCGGCAGAGGAGCAGACGGAGCAGGGCTCTGCCACGCAGGGACGCCCAGCTGAGAGCCCAGCGCTCACCTGGCCTGCCGGCGGCCCAGCACACGAACCTAAAGTCCACAGGGAGCAGGTATTTTCCCCACTTGGCTCGCTGCCCTCAGGTGGCAGCCCATGCCATGGGGACATCGTCCTGCGCTGCCACAGGAGGTGCGGGAGAGCTGGCAGCACAGCAAGGGGGGTGATCATTCTGGCCCTGTGTGCAGCTGCGGGAGGGAAGGAAAGGGGCTGCCAGTGCTGTTCCCATGCTCCAGGGAGCAGGGACGGGGAGCCCAGGGCCGACTACACAGGGAAGATGTGGGGTGTGAGGCTGGAAGTGGGAGGATCTGGGCCAGGCTGTGCTGCTCTTGCTGTTTTGAGGTCACCCTGTTCCCCGCTCTGACCCAGGAGCTCTGCCCTCCCTCCTGTGAGGTCAGGGGACAAGTGGGGCTGGGAATCAGCTCCTGCTGACCTGCCTGATGGCATGCAGCCTGGGGTGGCTCTGTTCTGCAAGGGCAAGGGGATCTTGCCCTGCCCGTGGCCACTTGGTTGTGCTGTGTCAGCACTCCTGGGGCACAAAGGTCCTTGTGGGACTGCAAGTGCATGCTGCTATGTCAGTGACTGTAGCAATGGGTTTGTCACCCCTTCAAGCCCCCTGTGCCCCCCACACTAGGGCCAGAGGTGTGCAGTGGGTGGCATTTGGTGGGAGCTGAAGGAAGGCTCCTTCCAGGCCTGACAGCCCCCTAGCTCCTGCTATGCAGCTTTCCCTTTGGAGTCAGAGCAGAAGCTGTGCAGTTTCTGCTGCGTGCCCAGCCCAGCTGTTTCGGGACCTGTGCAGTGGTGTTGCACAATAACTACTGGTACCACTACTGCAGTCCCACTATGTGCTGGGGAACAGGGTGACGTTTTCCCTCCAAACCCTACAGATAGCACCACTGGCATCGATTTGTGTCCAGTCTTGTGCCACTGCTCTGCCAATCTCCAGTCCTGAGAGCAACAGCTTCTTGGAGCAGCTGACTGCTCCAAGTTTGGCTGCCATTCCTACTGGACTTTGTGCCCTGCATGGAAGGGGTGGCAGGGTTTCCCTAAGCAGCTGCTGGTACCAGTGCTCTGCCTGTGTGAGCAGTGAGGGGGAGACAGGGCAAGTCCCAGGAGATGCCAGCTGGCCCCTCAGCTCCCTCATGGAAGTGGTGCTTCTGCTTCTCATGACAGCAGGAGTATGAGCCTGCATCCAGAGCCTCTGAGCATCAGGGAGAGAAACTGTCTGGTTCCACAGTTTCTTGTACTTGTGTTAGAGCTGGTTCCTTCAGTGCAATCACTGAGCACATCACAGCTGTTGATCTGGTCCCTAGGAGACTGAGGGGGCAGCGGATGTCGACACTGCTGTGCTGCTCAGCATTCCCTGTGCTTTGGCTGGCTGGACCTACTGATGGCAGCCCCCAGACCTCTCAGCCTGCAGAAGCTGGCTAGGCAGGTTAGGGGTCCTGCTCTCAGGTTGGTACCTGGCTGTGTGTGCCCCAGCTGCCACTGTTCTTTGTGGGTCCTGGGGGAGACTCTGCACCTCAGCCCTGGAGACCAACATACTGGTAGTATTTGGGAGCAAGGTGCCATGCTGGGGTGCTTCTGTGTCACAGCGGGAGACCAGGCTGACCTTGGTTATAGGCAAGGCATGGCAGAGCCAGTTGTGCGGTTGGCTGGGACTGGGAGAGCCTGGGCTAGCTCTGTTCCCCTTCTCCAGTGCCTAGGTTAGGATGGGACACAGCCTTGCTAGGTACATTCTTGCCCTAAACATTGGAGAGGATGTGACTGGGAAGATGTGGTCAGCTGGCTCCTGTGCCTGGCTCAGTGGTCACAGCAAAATGAGAGTCTGGCTTAATCTGTGGCGTGAGAGTGTTGCATGGGGCGCCTGATCTGTTGGGGAGGTTGGGATGACAAGAGGGAGCAGCTCTATGGCAAGGCAAGTAGTAATGTACATGGGGTTTCTCGAGGTGGATAAAGAGAGACCATGTTTGGGGCTCCCTTCTTCCTCCAGCTGAGCACCAGGAATCTGGGGACCACAGGAAAGCATCCTGGCCCTCTTCACTTCTCAGTGTATGGGGAACCCAGTGGTAGCCCTGCATCCAGCTTTGGTGTCTGTGAGTGTAGCAATGGGTTTTCCCCCGTAACTGCTGCTCCCCTCCTTTCCCCACCCCTGCCCCTCCCCCTAATACCTGGACAAACAACTGTCCAGTGCCTGCTCAGCTGTAGCTCCTCCAGCCCCCCTGGCGACCCCTTGCTGTGCAAGCTGAATTGGAGGGCTGCCAGGATGGCTCTGTGTCAGTGAGGACCTGGACACAGGGAGAAGGATGAGGACCTCCCAGGCTGTCGCATGTGCCCAGAGCTGTGCAGCAGGAGCCCCAGGCTGCAGCAAGGGGCTGTGTGGTCTTCACAGCTGGGCTGCTCCAGGGGAGCCTGGGTGCAAGGTGGCCAGTGAGGCTGCTGGCCTCTGGAGTCTGTACAGTACCTCTGGCTCCCAGGCAGAGTGCCAAACCCTGGGCTAGGGAGCAGGCCCTGCTCGGGGAAGAGCAGCTTCGGGCTTGCTCTGGCACATTGAGCCAAAGGGTCCCAGGTCAGCTTGCTGAACAGGTTGGGCTACACTCTGTGCTCCTACTTTCCCTGGCACCATGCCCTGCCTGGGGATATGGCCAGCAGCCCCAATATGTCCCAGGGCTCTGGGGCAGCTGCTTGCCAGGGTACCTGGAAGCAGAATGCTGCAGTGCCCCATCCCCATGGGGTGAGGGGCAGTGTGTATTGGGAGGTCTGTGCCAACATGCTGTGTGCATCCCCTGCAGGACACCTGACCTTTGTCCTGGGACAGCCTGCTGCTATGGCAGACCCTCCTGGCTGCTGCTACCCCTGTGCCACTTGCCTGCTCTGCCTCTACAGCTGCCAGTGGATCACCACTAAGAAGGAGAAGAGGAAGGATCTGAGAACCACCAAGGTGATACCATGAGTGATACTGAGCTGGGGCTGGCTCTGGAGGCTCAGAGTAGTGGCTGGGGTGGGGAAGGGCTCTGGCTGGTGGGCTCAGCACAGACAGTGGGCTGCTGACCCCTTGCCACTGGTCCTGCTCTTCAGGGCTGAGCCTGAAGAGACCTGGGGTTCTACCTGGCACCCTCTCTGTCCAGGGACTGCCTTAGCCTGGAGCAGTGAGAAGGTGAGAGGGTGAGCTCTCTGTTCCCACTGGGTGGCAAGAAGGGTAGAGCAGCACGCTGGCAGCAGCGAGGCTGAGCCATGACTGTCCCCTGCCCAGCCAAGCATGTGTCTGTGGCGGGGCTTGTGCATGCCTGGAGCTGTGCTCCCCAGGTGCTGAGTATGGCAGGCAGGTCCTGGGGCACTGAGTGCCTGGCAAGGCACGTGGGAGGCTCGGTTCCTGGGGTGGGTGTGGCCCTTGATGAAGGGGTGCTGGAATGGGATGTCCCCAGCAATTTGTAACCTGGGAGGAGTGAGGCCCTGGGATTCTCTGAGGTCTCCAGCTCTCATGGGAGTGGCTGTTCCACTGCTTGTCCCATCTTGCCTGGAATGTGTGAGCTGGTCTGGGCTGCTGAGTGTCCTGCTTAGCACCTGTGACACCCCTCACCTCCTTGAGTACATGGGGTTGGGGGCTGGAGACCCTGAAGCTGGATCTGGCTTTGGCTGGGCAGGCAGGAGCAGTCTGCAGGTTCACTGCTGCAGTGGCAGCTCTGACACACAGCACCCCTCTCCAGCCAGCGCACAGACCACCCAGTCGGAAGGGAACAGAACCTGACTTCCTGCCCCTTCCTATGCCCAGAGTCCTAGCCTGCTCCCAGTGGCTGCTACATGGGAAAGGAGTCAATCCTGCCACAGTCACTGTCATCCCCAGCCTGGGGGAGGTCATGTAGGAGATGCTGATATGTCTTCCTGTAGCACAGGTCCAGCCAAAAGAACGCTCCTGGGGAGCTCTGTTCCCTCTCCATGGAGCAGCTCAGTGCCTGGATCCATGAAGCCAGTGCCTGCTGTGACCTCTGCTGCAGTCTGAGAGCTCCATGGGGGTCTCAGCAACCTGGCTAGGTGTCCTGCAAGTGTGTGCATAGCTGTCATCTCTGACTTTCAGTGTGACTGCAGCTGGTTCCTTTTCCTCTTCTGTGTCTTCCTCTTCACACTGGTGTGGCTCTACTTCGCCATCATCATCCTCAATGATTTCCACAACTTCAATGAGTGAGTAGGATCTTACATCCAGTCTTGCTCCCCATGTGCCCCCTGCCCCTCTGACCATCCTCTTTGCTGGCAGGTTCATCTTCAAGCAGAGGAAGTTGTGGCTAGACTGGTCTCTGGTCCTGCTCATAGCTACAGCTGTGCTGATCACCTACTCAGCTGTGCTGCTGGTGAGCCCCGCTGATCCCACCTGGGCTAATGGAGGTACAGAGCTGTGCTGACCACAGGCTGACTGCCATGTGTGCAGAGCCAGATGGAGCCTGCAGCATCTGGCCTGCTGGAGCTGTGTCAGCCTGAGCATGACCAAAGACCCTGCCTGCAGTGAGGGGGCTAGATCTCCTGTAGCTGAGTCCTGCTCTCTCAGAGGGCTGAGGTGTAGGGTACAGCCCACCTCTGACATCTCCTTGTTCTTCTCACAGGTCCTTGCTTTGTTCTTGCAGCTCTGTGGCCAGCCCTTGAAGCTACACTGGCTGCACAAGGTGAGAGACAGGGGGCACAAGGAGATGGTGCCTGCCCTGGCTGCCCCTGCACCTTGGGAAGCTGCAACCAGCTTACTGGGGCTGTGTATGGCTGCTGTGAGTGGCTGTGCATCCCTGCTGAGCTGGGTTGCTCAGCCACATGTCTCTGGGATGAGAATATTCCCCTTGCTCAAAGCATGGGGTACAGAGCTCAGCTGCAAACCCAGATGGGGAAAATGTGGTCTCAGGACTTTCAGGGGGTCAGGAGGAAGGGATGAGGAGGACTCTGCCTGCCCTGCCAGGACAGAGCCCAGCTGACCTGCAGGATTTTGTGTGCTCACCTAACTGCCCTGTGCCCTGCCCCGCAGACCCTGCTGATCTTAACTGCCCTAGTGGTGGCTGCAGCCTTCACAGGGCTGGGAATAAAGTGGGCGGAGGAGTGGAGAAGTGCACGTATCTCCCTGCAGGTGAGTCATCTCGATACCAGAGACTCCCCAGCTGTACCCAGTACATGGCCTGTGGGGATGAGCTCAAGGGTGGGAACTGGAGCCCCCAGCATCACTGTGTGCCATGGGAGTTAACTCACTGCCTTTGACTTCTGCTGCCTGTCCAGGCAAAGTGCTCCTGCTCTTGCAGTCCTGCCTGGAGCAGCTGTAGTCAGGGTGATGAATGGTGGCTGGACCAGAGTGGGGAGTCTGTTCAGTCCCTCCAGGAGCCTGTCCTTCCCTCCCTGGCATTGTAGCTCTTCCAGCAGTGCTGGCCACAGTAGCAGATTCCTGGTATTTGAGTGTGTGGATTTGGGGAACAAGGGCTGAGCCAGTGCCAGCTGACACCCTGCCTTTGCCTCCCCAGGCAACAGGTCCCTTCCTGCACATTGGAATCGTGGGGGGAATGACACTACTTGCCTGGCCCCTGGCCAGCTTCATCTACCGCACCCGCAACACAGGTAATAAATGGCCCTTGAAGGCCTCCACCTCACCTCACCAGGAATCACAGAATAGTAGGGTTTGGAAGGGACCTCTGAAGATCATCTAGTTCAACCTCCCTGCCAAAGCAGGTTCACCTAGAGCAGGTTGCAAACCTGCGTCCAGGCAGGTTTTTAAAGTCTCCAGAGAAGGAGACTCCACAACCTCTCTGGTCAGCCTGTTCCAGCGTTCTGTCACCCTCACAGTAAAGAAGTTTTTTCATATGTTTAGGTGGAAATTCCTATGTTCTATTTGTGCCTGTTGTCCTATTACTGGGCACCACTGAAAAGAGACTGGCCCCATCCTCTTGATACCTGCCCTTTAGATATTGATAAGCATTGAGAAGATCCCCTCTCAGTCTTGTCTTCTCCAGCCTAAATGGCCCTAGATCTAGAACTGGACACAATACTCCAGATGTAGACTCACTAGGGCAGAGTAGAGAGGGAGGACAAGAATCTCCATCGACCTGCTGGTCACACTCTTCTTAATGCACCCCAGGATGCCATTTGCCTTCTTGGCTACAAGAGCACACTGCTGGCTCATGGTTAACCTGTTGTCCTCCAGGACTCCCAGGTCCTTCTCCGTGGAGCTGCTTTCCAGAAGGTCAGCCTCAGGTGCAGGACTACACTTGCCCTTGTGGAACTTCATTAGGTTCCACCCAACTCTCCAGCCTGTCCAGGTCTCACTGAATGGCAGCACAGCCTTGCCATGTGTCAGCCACCCCTCCCAGTTTTGTATCATCGGCAAACTTGCCGAGGGTACACTCCATCCCTTCATCCAGGTGACTGATGAAGATGTTGAACAAGACCGGACCCAGTATTGACCCCTGGGGAATACCACCAGCTACAGGCCTCCAACTGGACTCTATACTGCTGATCACAACCCTCTAAGCTCTGTTGTTCAGCCAGTTCTCAATCCACCTGCCCTGTTTCCTACTACCCTACTAAGTGGCACCAGTGGCAGAGTGGTGCACAGAGAGCATCGGTGCCACAGGAACAGGTCCCCAGGACTCAGTCTGGTATTAATGCCTGTTCTTCATTGCTGCTTCTCATGTGCAGGCTTTGGTGCAGCTTCAGCCCTCGCTACTTTACAGCTGAAGGAAGACTATGGATGGCAGACTGAGGCCGGCAGTAGTGCTGGTTTGGGACTCAAGGACATGTAGTGGGCCAAGAATAAATATTCAGTGTGCCTGAGACTAGGGATGCAATGCCTGACCTAGGGCAACCATAAGTTGATGCCAGGTGAAACAGCTTTGGCTTATTCCTTAAGGCCTGCAAAATACTTCCTCTGTACCTCACCCCCCCCGTCTTCTCCATCTCTACCTGCAGGTCTCAAGGTGTTTCTACTGCTTCTGTACTGCTTGGTGATGATTGTGCTGTATCTGGCTCCCCTGGGAATCACCTCCCCTTGCATCATGGAGGAGAACCAGCTGCCCCACAAGCCAGCCCTGGTTGGCCACCGAGGAGCACCCATGGTGAGTGACCAGCACTGGCAGCATCCTGGCACAGTGGTCAGGGTGAACGGGCAGGCTGGTCCACTAGCAAAAGCCAGTCTGTGCCTGGCATGGGGCACTGGCATAAAACCCTTACTGCTACAGGCCTGGATGAGCTCTGGCCAGCCCAGTAGAGGGGGTCCCTACACCAGCCAGGGCAGCACAGGGCTGGAGGATGGGTACAGCAGCTGCAGGGCAGAGCTGCTTGCTGAGCACTGCTGGACCAGGAGCAAGCAACTCTCAGCAGAAAACCTGGCTGTGTAGTGTGGGCTGGGAAGCAGGGACTAGGCAGGCTCTGGCTGTCTTTACCCATTCGTTTTCCATCCCCTGCCTACCAGGGTCACCCCAGTCTCATTGTGGTTACCCTAGAGCCCAGCCAAGCTGCTGGGTGCAGACAGGCAGGGTGAGTCCCTGCCTCCTGCCCCTTCCCGCCTGTGCCCTCTGTGCTAACACCATTCCTTTTCCAGCTGGCCCCCGAAAACACGCTCATGTCACTGCACAAAGCAGTGGGCTGTGATGTGCAAGTTTTTGAGACAGACGTCATGGTGAGGTAAAGGGTTATCAGGGACTCGGAGGGAGGAAGGGGCCTATGTATCCTGGGATGTCACCTTCTACATGGGGCATTCTGGAACACACCTGGAGGACTGATATAGTCTGCATTTGAAGGCAGCCATGTTCAAAGGGCTCTGTCTTTCCAACTTTCACAGTATGAGACTGGCTCCAGCTTGGTGTCCCAGTGATCTGGGAGGGGTACTGGGCTTCTGTCCTCCCCATGCAGGTTCCCTTCTAGGGGATTAGGAGGGAGGTACCATCAAGGGAGGGGCACTGCTTGGAAAATAGACCCTGGCTTTAGTTCATCCCATGCAATCCTGCTATGGGGACAGCTGTGGCAATGAGCAAGGAACTACCTGGTTCCTGACTTGGTCTCTAGGTGCTCTGTGCTTTCCAGACTCTCACCTTTTTGCATAGAGGACGTCAAGTAGGCATAAAGATGGGAGTTACCCTAACAGGGTGGATGGGAGGGGGCAGAAATGCCAGGGCCATGATACGAGATGACCAGTTTGCAATACAGAGCTTCCCTCTCTGCTCCTCTGCCAGTGCTGATGGAGTCCCATTCCTCATGCATGATGAGGAACTCAGTAGGACCACCAACGTGCAGGCTGTGTTCCCTGAGAGGGCTGCCCTGAACAGCACCGCCTTCAACTGGACAGACCTCCAGCAGTTGGATGCTGGCAGCTGGTTCCTGGAGGTCAGAATGCCCCTGGGGTTGCTGGTCAGGGATGAGTGTATTTGTGGGTGAAGCAGGAGCTTTGCCCTGGGGGAGGTTCCTGCTGGAACACTGATCCTGGCAGACACATGGCATGGACAAGGTGCAGAAGCACTTCCGTGCCTGCACAAATCCCTCAGGTGTGGTTATGCCCAAAGCTGAGGTTTATTCTGGCTTCTTAGCTGAGTCATGGAGGAGGCTGGTTTGAGGAGATGTGTCTCATTAGCTTTGAGGTGCACAGCCTGCCTGGGCTTGGAGGCAACTGTGGCAAGGCCACAGCTTTCCCAAAAGGTGACTAACCAACTGCTGAGCTGCTCTGAATGCCTACAGGTGTTGAAGCTGCTTGAACTGTGCTGTTAGATAGGGGAGAAAGGTAGAGGTGCCCTGTGGATGTGCAGGGGAGGGATCCCTGTGCCTGTCTGCACTGGAGAGCATGTGGAGAGGCCAGTGTAGGAAACTAAGAGTTAGAGATGGGCACCAGTTTGGGAGATGGAAGCTTACAGGGGGTCTGCCTATGATGACTAACTCCCTCTCACCCTTGCAGCGGAGGCCATTTCCCACTGTGCAGAGTCTTTCTGCTGGTGATCACTACCTGGCAACTAAACAGAGGATCCCGTCCCTGGAACAGGCACTGGAGGTAGCCAAGCAAAGCAATATCTCCATCATGTTTGACCTCCGGCCTGAGAATCATAGTGACTACCAGAGTTTCGTCAATGCCACCCTGGAAGTGATCTTACAGTCAGGCATCCCACTACAGCAGGTGAGCTGGTCACCACCCCACCACTGCTGGGCCCTGTTGTCACACCTCTTGTCATCGTAGGAGGTACCCTGCCAACCCTACTGAGTATCACTGCCATCCATACACCACATACCCAAATGTGATCCCTGCTGGGAACCCTGTCCAGGCACAGGGTTCTCTAGCTGGGAGAAGTTGTCAATTCCTGGGCTGCAACACAAAGAAGCTTGGCCAACAGATCAAGAGAGGTGATTTTGCCCCTCTACTCTGCTCTGGTGAGGACTGTGTCCAGCTCTGGAACCCTCAACACAAGGACATGGACCTGATGGAGCAGGTCCAGAGGAGGGTCAAAAATGATCAGAGGACTGGAGCACCTCTCCTGTGAAGACAGGCTGAAAGAATTGGGGTGGTTCAGCCCAGAGAAGAGAAGGCTCTGAGGAGACTTTATAGCAGCCTTCAAGAGGCCCTATAAGAAAGCTGGGGAGGGACTGTTTACAAGGGCTTGTAGCGATAGGATAAAGGGCAGTGGTTTTAAACTAGAGAACGGTGGATTTATATTAGACATTAGGAAGAAGGTCTTTACTATGGGGGTGGTGGAACACTGGAACAGGTTGCCCAGAGAGGTGGTGAAGGCCTCATCCCTGGAGACATTCAAGACCAGGTTTGATGGGGCTCTGAGCAACCTGAACTAGAGACATCCCTGCTTACTGCAGTGGTGGTGGACTAGATGACTTTGAAAGGTCCCTTTCAATCCAATGCATTCAATGATTCTATGATTAGGGGTTAATGCCTACAGATTCAGACCTGTCCAAATATTCTGGTTCCCCAGCATTGGTAACCCTGGTGTGTAAACAGTGACTCAGACTAGGGAGGGGACCAAGAGTGCTAGCAAGAGCAGGAAAACAATGCTTAGGCTTCCACCGCCCCACACTTTGCCCCACCTCTTTCTACAGCTCTTGGACTCCTGCAGCAACCTCATGTGTTGCCTTTGTACTTCAGCCAGCCTCTGCAGCACTGAGGGGATGAATTAGCACCCAAATCGCTTTCCCTTCTTCGCTTTTTGGGAATGCAGAGCAGGAGGGGACACAGCAAAGACTTGTAATGTAGTGCTGATACAAGGTTCATTCTTCCTGCAGAGTTGGAGCCAAAAGGATGCACTGCTTGACCCATTCAAAGACACAGAAAGGACATAACTGCTGCAGCTTTCTTGGGCTGGAACTGCTTTCTCCCATCAGTAGGGTCTGTTGTGCTTACTTCTCGGCTGGGGCAAGATCTTAGATGACTGTCCTGGCTGAGATCCTCATGGAGGAGTTGAGAGATGGGCAGGAAGCAGCTGTCTGAGCAGGCCATGTGTGTCTGGACCTTCAAGGAAATATCAAAAGAGGTCAAGCTCTCTGGAGCACCTCTCCTCTGCATGTGTTCTCTGGTTCTTGCCTAGGTCCTCTGGCTGCCGGATGGTTTCAGGGAACAGGTCAAACAACGAGCCCCAGGCATTAAGCAAGTTTATGGCCGGAAGAGACTCCAGAATGAGAAGGAGCCACTGATGCATGTCAATCTACCCTACCAGGACATGAGCTCTGAGGAGATCAGGTGGGAGACCTGTGCACAGGAGCCTGTTAGCTGTCCCAGCTCTGTCACAGAGTACAGCAGGCTGAGTGCCAGCTGAGGCTGAGTGCTGGCACACTGCTGGGAAGGGCCTTGTGGACAAGTAGGGCTGGTGCAGAGGATGGATCTGGCTGCAGTCCTCTGCTTTGCCAGCAAATCTGCCCTGGGTCTGGCTCTCCAGACAGTTGCTCCATGTAGCTGCAAATGCTGGATCACATCCCAGATACACAGTCTTCTTTGGCTGTACATGTGAGTGTGCCGGCACCCTGCTGTCTGCTGATCTGACCATGGCTGTCCCTCTGCAGACAGTACCGCCAGGACAACATCTCTGTCAACTTGTATGTGGTGAACCAGCCTTGGCTCTTCTCTGTACTATGGTGCTCTGGGGTGAGCTCTGTCACCACCAATGCCTGCCAAGTGCTGAAGGAGATGAAACACCCCATCTGGCTGCTTGTAAGTGACCCCTCCATCCTTCACCCTGCCCCATAGCACTGTGCCCCAGGCACTCGTGGGTCCCTTTCTGCAGCAGCCCTAGGCAGCTGGCTGCCTGGAGCATGGCTTTTGCTCAGTGCTGTGCTGACATGGGAATATGTGACCCTGCACAGTAGGCTGGGCTGTGCCACCAGCACACCACCCCTGGCTGGTGTTCATGGCTCGTCTTTTTGCCTTGCAGCCCAGCAGCACATACCTCATGATCTGGATTGTTATAGACTGCACTTCTTTCCTTGCCATCCTCTGGGCCTTCCTCTTGCTGAAGTATGTTTGATCCCTTTCCCCCTCCCAGGGCAGGTCTGTTTGGGGAGGTTGTAGCGTACCCCGGGTGGCTGGTGCATACCCAAACCCAGTCATACCTGCTGCCACTCCTCTCTGGACTCAGATCCTTTGGGGTCTTCTCCTGTCTAAGCGAGACCTCAGCATGTGGACGCAGCTTTTATCACCAAGCTGCAGCTACAAATCTGTCCTGACCGTTCCTCGAGATGCTGGATGCCTTAGTTCACACTTACTAGCTCGCTCTGCAATCCCAGGGCTTGCTAGCCCTGCTCCTTTAGTAGTGCTGCAGGCACTGAGAGCAGATCCCTGTGGGACTGTGTCCAGTGGGGCCTCACAGGCTGGGAGCTTGGGGAAGGGAAGGTGGAGGCCAGACTGACGTGCTAAAGTTGATCCCATTCCCTCTCCTAGGAAATGCTCCCAGAGAAGACAGGCAGTGGGTAAGTGTACACAGATGAGAGTTCTCCTCCCTCAGAGCCAGGGTGTGCCTGTGGGACTCTCCCTGGTCGGCAAGCAGCTTTCTCCAGCTGAACATGAAAGAGCAGTTTGGGATAGCCGGGGGAGGGAAGGGAATCCCAGCCCAGGGAGTTCCTGTCCTGCCTTTTGCAAACAGTCCTGTGGGACAGTGCTGGGGAATCCCACATTCCCTTACTCTCCTCAGACCTGCTTTTCAAGCTGCTCTGCCTGTCACTGCAGGATGGTGGCTACCTGTGATTACTGTTTTTTCTCTGTGTCTCCCCAGAGTCTGAGACGGACGTGCTGCTCACAAAGATCAATAGCTTGATGCAAGAGTGACCCCTCCCGCCTGCATCAGCCATAGAGAGGGGCAACCAGAGCCCTGCATAGCTTAAGTGGGAAACACTCCTCAGGCCAGCTTCAAGGCTCCTTTCCTTTGCAGACTCCTTCCTGAGCCTCCTGTCCTTCGTAGCCTTCCTGGCTCCTTGCGTGGTGCACAACTGCCCTCAGTTGAAAAGACCTGGAACTAGGTTTCCGGTTCCCATTGGCACTGAGGAACTTTGACATTGACACTGAGGCCTTTGCAGGGGTTTCCTGTGGCTGTTTTGCACCTGAGGGCTGGGGTTTGGAGACTAGTGGGGATTTGACTCACTGTTTGGTGCAGGGGAAGGGCAGCCCCTGCCTGTCAGCAGCAGCTCTGCAGCCAGTGATGGGTGTTTAAAATGCTGCTTCCCTGGAGGTTGCCCTACCCCATGACTTGAGGAATAGGAAGGGGTGTGTGGAGGAGGTGGGGGGTGGGNCCCTTGCTGCTGCTGGCTTCATGCTTTCAGGCCAGAGTGCTGGTACCCCCTGCAGCAGTTGCTCTCGGGGACAAGAGGCTGGGGGTGCTGGGTGTCTGAGGCTGGCAGGATCACGGTTACGCTCTTGCTGCTGCAAGGCTGCGTAAGTGTGCGAGGGAGGGGAGCGGCGGGGCTCGGCGTCGGTCACTTTGCAGCAGGGCCTTGAACTTGGAAAGGGGGATCGGGTCAGTTTTACTTGTTAGTACCTATTTATGTCAATAAATCAGCGAAGCGATACATCCCGAGAGGGTGAGTTGCGCATAGCTGCTTTGTCCTCCTCCCCTGCACCCCCTACTTTTACCGGCAGGTCCCCGCTGCCTGGCGCGCTGCCGGCCCCGGGACAGCGCAGCTCAACCGGTACCGGCCCGGGGCAGGCAGCGATCCGCGGCGCGTCCGTGCCATCTAGTGACTGCAAGGGGAAGCGCTGCTGGGGGCCGAGAGGCTCCTCCGGGCCGGGCCCTCCGCGGCGGGGAAGGAGGGGAAGCCGAGCCGGGCGTGCCCGCCGGGGGTGGGGTGCGCATGCCGAGCCCTCTCGATAGCTTGGCGGGCTCCGAGCAGCCGCGCCCCGGAACAGAACGGCGGGTGTGCGCCAGAGCGCTCTCCGCGCTGGGGCGGTGCCGGCGGGAGGCGGGCGGGGGGCGGCTCCTCGGCCGGTTCCCGCGGGGCGGGGCGGGCGGCGGCTCGGCCGCTCGCGGGCTGGCACCGACCGGAGCGACCCCCGACTGCGGCGGAGTGATGATCCGTCGGGAAGGTAAGGAGCGAGCACCCTGCCCTGCCCCGCAGCGCCGGGCACCGCGGCCCGCCGCGCTCAACAAGTGTCTGCCCTGCCGGTACCGGCAACGGGATTGCGCTCCTGCCGAGCATCTCCCTCCCTCCTTCCCCGCCATGGGCCGGGCGGCCCTGCCTGGTGCACCCCCGGGATTGAGACTTGGGGACTGGGTGCCTCAGCTTCATGCCCTTCTCGGGCTGTGAGACATGACCTCTTGCCACCGTGACTCAGAGCAGGTGGCCATGAAATGCTGTGTTTGCAGCACCCCTGGATGCTGTGGGTAGGGCAGTATGGGGGTGTGGACCCTGTAAGGAAGAAGATCCTGTAAGTGGGACTTGCACCTTGAGGCATGGTGAGATGGGCCCTGGACACCATGTGCTTTTTCTCGGGTGTTGCAGGAAGGGTGCTCTGGTCCCCCCCTATGCTGAGGGCACAGTACTTCCCTGGGTTTGGTGATCCAGGGCTAGTGCTCCCCTCGTCCAGCTGGCTGTTGCCCAGTGCTGGTGGCCAGCAGCACAGGGGTTAGTGGAGGATGCACACTGGTCTTTCTGTGCAGCCTGGACTGGAATGGGATGTTCACAGCAGGTTCACAGTCTTTGTGGTGGCCTCAGTTTTTCACCTGCTTCTTTAGCTCCTGCTGATAAGGTCAGGAATGACCAGGCGAAGATGACTCAACACCCCCCTCACCAGATACTGCACAGTGTCTAAAGCTACTGTCTGATCTTGCAGAAAAGGAAGCCCTTAGTGATAACACAGGGCTGGGATGCCCATAAAGCCCAATAAATCTGGAGTTGGGGAAATCCCTGCTTTTCCTAGAGCCAGCATGGAGCCCAGCTCTGAGCAGGCGCTATTCACACTGCCCCAGACTCTTTTCTCTGTTCTTCTCCCAGGATGAGTCAGTGTGGGCCAGTAATACAGGCAGGACCCCCTTCCCCTTTTGTCTGAGGGGAGCCTGGAGGGGAGCCACCAAACGAGCTGGGACAGCAGGTGCACACACCCTAGCAGACACAGGTCCCCTTGTTCCATGACCTGAATTCCCTGTCGAGAGTCCTGAGATGAGTAGGGTCATCCTTTCTGCATGAGTTCCTGGATTAAAAGATGAGTCCCCAACAGTGGCAGGAGGGCTCCCCTGCCTCTCACACAGACGCTCTTTGTCTGCTGGCTGCCTGGGTGACAAAGGGAAATATTCACTCATAGGGCTGGGATAGGCTCAAGGTCAACGGGAGCTCCCCACCCGCCTGAGAGATGGATCACATCTGGAGCTGGACTAGCAGCTCCAGATATCTACCCAGAGAAGCATGGGGGTATCCTAGCACAGAGAGATCACAGCTCCACTATTTTGGGTCCAAAGTTGTCTCACAGCTATGGTGAGTCCAGTCTTCAGCCAAAGCATTGCTACATGACAGCCTCCAGCTCACCTCCTGGCCAGCATCCCCCCTTCTCTGACCCCAAGGCATCATGTTCCTTTCCCACTGTCTCCTGCTGACACAAGCCTGCTTGTTCCATGGAACAATCCTTAAACTTCACCCTGTAGAAACCCAAGTTTTGTTGCTCATGTTTGCAATATTGCTGTTCGCAGTATTTTGCGGTACATGAGTGGGGCTGTGGTCAGCTTTGCTGCAGCCATCTGACCCCGCATGGGAGGCTGCAACTCTTGCACTGGTGCTCATAGCCCTGTGCAACCAGGACGTGTCCAGCTCCTGAACAGCTCTGCCTGGGAAGTGACAGAAGTGTTCAGGCTGCGCAGTGCCATGGGGTTTAGAGATGAGTCAACCTGGGTTTAGCCCCTGATTTTCAGGGTTGAGGAGAGCTAGCAGGTAGAAATACCTCCCTCCCAGCCCCTGCCTGGCTCTCCATTGTGGCCCTTTTGCACTTTGCAGCAGAGTTAGCTCTTCAGGGTATGTGTAAGGAGGCTAATTTTGTGGCTGTCTGACTTTTGAAAATCCAGAGCTGGAAAGCAACTTGAGGTGTTATCCAGGTGAGCCTTTTGCACTGCTCCAAGGCTCCACTCAAGCCTTCCCTGATATTGTCTATCCATCCTTCAGTGTTAATGCTTTGTTACTCCTGTGTTCTCTCTGCAGACACTGAACGGGCAGTGGGAATTTTGACCAGATATCAAAGCACCCTACAGTCCCCAGAGGAGCAGGAGCTAAAAGCCTCCATTGGAAAAATCTCGCACATCTTCCAAAGCGAACTCTTCCAGGCTCTGCTCGGTAAGCCCTTGCTTTGTGGTCTCTGGGGCTTTGTGGTCAGTGGGCTCTCCTGGGGGCCTGATACTGACTGCACAGGTGCCTGGCATTGTCCAGGCTGGGTGCATCCTGTGCAAACATGTAGGTACCTGTAACACCAGGGAGCTGGACTGTCTTTCCCCTCTAGGGCTTGGGCAGGAGATGGGGGTCAGGGCTGCAGTCACTGGGTGTTTGTGACATCAATAGGATTCCTCAGTGAGGTGACTGTGGACAAGGGGTAAAAATTTCTTCATCAGGCCATGCCCGATCTATCTAGCACCTGTTAAAAGATGCTGCAATGCCGTGAGCACAGGCTGCGCAGCACAGGCATGGTGTGTTGGCAGCCAGCACCGGGTTTCCAGCTCTGCTGCTCCACCAAGGACACCCCGCCACAGGACTTTGCTCTTCCCTGCGCCCCTCAGCCTTGTCACAACCCACTACTTTCCATTCCTGATGCCCACCCAAAGGGAAACAAAATTTTTCTCTCTTTGAGAGAGAATTCATGCATACCCAGCTCCTTTTGGGGTATCCTGAAATTTCTTGCACTTAGACCCACAAGCGCTTGCGAGTAACACACTGTGGTAGCAGCTCCATTTTACACAAGAAACAGACTTGACAGCAAGGCTTGTCTTGGGGCTGGGCATCAAAAAATGCCATTTCGAGCACAGTGTGAAGTTCTCCATGTGGACGTAGACAAACAGCTGGAGTCTTGCTGGACTATGCAGCTTCTCTGTGCAAGACACATGACTATCCTGCTGAACAAAGGTCATTTGAAAATGCACTTTCTTTGCTAAATATTTTTTTAGAAAAACAAAATCTGGTGGTTTTGGACTCTGAAGTTGCTCGGCTCCATTCTGTGCCAGAGCAGAGCAGACCAGACCAGATCCTGGCTGTGCAGGTTCACTTAGGGCACTAATTTTGGAGGTAATCCCAGAGCACCATTTGCAGAAGCTGCAGTGTGGTGAGAGGGGCAGGAGTTCCTGCTCAGCTCCTCTCCTTTAATCCTGCTTGCCGTGGGCCTTGAGGAAGTGTACGCAGCCCTGGCAGTTTCTGTTCCTGGGTCTCCTGGGAGAGAAACCAAGTTTCCCTGCTGAGAAGGAAGAGAAAAGCTCTCCAGAAGCTCTTCACCCCAGAGGAAGACCTGGGCCCCAGGGTGCAAAGCTCCACGCATGGTCTGTACCTCATTTTCTATATGTTTTGACCCAAGGCTGTCTCAGTCCTGGTGGTCCCTTTCACCATCACTCTCCTTTCTTGGTAGTTCTTGCCTTTCTTCACATCTCTGCAGCCAGAGACCCATTTCTGGGCCTGCAGAGCCCCAAGTTGCCAGAAGCTCCTCTGTGCTTCAGGTTACCATTGAAAATTAAATACAATCATGGGATGAGCAGTGTGTCCTGGGCTATTTTATTCTCTCCTTTTCCTTGTTCTTGCTCTTGGAGCATCACCTGGATGTTTTCAGCCCCAAACATGTCCTTGTGTGGGGCTCTCATTGGGGCATCTGTGCCACCAGCAGCAGAAACACATGACAAAGGAGGGCTATCTGGAGCAGTGAGCCACCATGCCGAAGGGACCAGTGTGCATCTATCTTGCCTCTTCATTTATACCACATGCTCTCAAAATGCTCCGCAGCCCATGGTTAGCCCCATGCTTGAGGCAGTGGTCCCAGCAGGGCTGTGATCAGTCTGGCAAACCTGACATGACCCAAACACCCCTGGCTACTTCTGTGTGCTCCCCATGCCTTCTCTCGGGCTGTGTGAAGGCAGCAAAGCAGCTTTCTCAAAGCCCAGGACTGTTCATGTAAGCGCAAAAGTCTTGTGGAGAGTGTAGCTGGAGAGAGCACATCCACACATATGCTGAGCTGGCTGCAGTTTGCACGCTGGCACGCAGAGGCTGCACAGACTTCCCAGCTTCCTGCTCTAAGGCGTCTGTCCTGGTGTCCTGTCAATGTTGACGTGAAGGAGTGTCGCTTGATTGCTGGTGACCTTTTCAACTGTTTTAACAGGATATTTGTTCCCGGTGCCAGAGCAAGCTTTCTCTAGATGTGTTTACCTAACTAGGAATAGGAATTTGTATTAAATACTTCCGCCTCCCAAACCCTTCCATCTTTGCATGGACACGTGTGATGCTGTGTCCAGCTGCGTGCTTGCTGTGCCTGCACATACCTGGCACACACTTTGGTCATTTGCTGTCCATGGTCTGGACCCACTGAAGTGCAGTGACAGCTCTGGGAGGATGGTAAAGCATTTCTATTTTATTTGCTTTCCCCCCACTTTTTCCAGTAGGCTGCTGTGTCTCTGTCTGAAGTTTGGTCAGAGTTACGGAGCTAGTTCAGAGTTTGTCCAAGGGAGAAGGATTTGCAGAAGAGCTGTGGGTATGCCTCCCAGTGCAGAGGCTCCCATCTCACTGTCTCATGCTATGCCAGATGCTCCTGCCTCCAAAGAGGTCTCAGCCTTTCAGCTACAGGGGCCTGATTTTTTTTTCCAGCCCCAGGAAACATGATTACATGAGCATGCTACATCCCTGTTCTCAGACCACATGGTCTTACAGGTAATTCTCAACTAAGACATGCATTGGCTGGCTTGAGTTTGAACACCGATATGCATTATGCCATAGTAGAGCTACCAGAAGTGCCAAATGTAATGGAGGTTTCCAAGTAGGTCCACATGAAAAATGCTAGGGATATGGCTTTCCATATGCTTTTTTTTTTTTTTTTTTTTTAAAGAATAAGTTGTTTTGTGGCTCCAGAAGCCTCAGTTTCCCCAGCCCCAGGGGAGGATCTGCTGGGGATGTTGAGATAAGGCTTGTGTGGTGTCCAGAGCTGGATGTGTCTGTCACCATAAACATGCCAATGTTGCTCTGCACATGCACTGTTCTCTGCCAGACTCCTCTGAGCACAGCATAGCCGCTTAAATCCTTGTGACCACCATGCCAGACTCAACTCCCTCTCCCAGGAACTGGTCATGCACCAGGGTACGCAGACTCTGCTAGGATGGCTTCTGCCCCAGTGAGTGCCACAGCAGCTGGCTTGGTGCAGGATCTGATCCAGGAGCTGCTATGCACTGGAATGCGCCAGCCCCTGCTCTGCACAAAAGAAATTCCTTGGTGGTGCAGAGGGAAAAGGGGCTGTGCTGGCTCCCTCCTCCTGGCCCCTCTCTCCCTGCATCTGAGGCCATGGAGCCAAGTGAGTGACTCGCAGGGGAACAGTCTGGAGAAAGGGTGCTCCGGGAGCCTGGGCTTGAGATGCTGCAGCTGGGCTGGGGTCATCATAGCCCTACTTTCCCTCTGCTCCCTGGAGACCCTCGAGGAGATGCTTGGCCTCATCTTGTAGTGTCAGAGAGGACAGGGCACATATACGGAAGCAGCTCCCTGACCTTTCCTTCCCAGAGCTGGGGCTGAAAAGGGCCATTGTGCCCTTTGCAGTGGGCAAAGCTGGGGAGACAGGCAGAGGTTTTGTGCACTCAGCCACCCTGGCTGCCAGCAGCCAAAAGGGCAGCACTCCTCCCAAAAGTCCTTTGGGGCTCAGCTCCTCTTGTGTGCCTGAGCAGTGGCTGTCTTAGACCCTAGTGAGGTCCTGTCAGCTGCTCAGGCCCTCAACCCTCCTCTGCGGCATATTTTACTCCAAAAAACATTTCTCCTGGAGAGTCCTGCTGCTGCAGAGGCATAAGGAGAGACAGGCTGTTGCTGACCTGTGATGCTTCCCTGAGTACAAAACTCCATCCAGGAACTCAGCTTTCCAGCAGTGCTGCTGGGGATGGTGATCACAGCTTCACTGGGTGGCTTGTAAGAGCCAGGGAGGAAAACTGGGGGAATCCAGAGAATTTCCAGCCTCGAGGACTCTTCCTCTTGCAAATTAGCCCATAGCCAAGGATGAAAACTCAGCTTGCTTGAAAGCTCTGCTGTGGTGGCCATAGGTGTGAATCTTCCTTAAGGCTGTGGGTCCATGGCTGGGAGGCTGGTGCAAGGCTGGAGTTTCTGCTTGGGATAAATCTGCAGTGATGCAGCTGATGACAGTGCACACATTGGGGAAGAAATGTAATTTTCTGGAAGTGTGCATGCCTAATGGCACAAGGGTGCTGCATTAGCCCTCATATGCTGGTGCTATAGAAATATTTAATGACATTTATTTGACATATTGACCCCAGGAGGAGGATGTTAGACAAATTCTAATTTCTGTAAATATTGAGTTACTCTTCCTTATTGGATATAGAGCAGATTTACATTGCCATCAAAAAGAAATTGGGCTGTAAGACAGAACATGCAGCATCATATTTTGCTACCACATGTTCTCTTTCTGAGGCTTGCCAGGTAGTGCTGCCCTTAAAGTGTGCGGGTGAGGCAGACTTGTGTGCAACTTGTGATGCCCATAAGAAATTAAGGAAAACGGTGTATATTTAGATGCCATATGCATATGTGTTCTAAAATGTACTACTGTCATGGCTGTGCCCTTTGCTGCCTGAAACCCGTCCCCCCATCCTGAATCTCCTCTAATCTCTGGTGTTAGCAATGGTTCGCTCTCCTGGCAGGCATCTAAAATGGGCTGAGGGTTTTGGAGGTGGAGAGTGGCTGCTTCAGAGGACAAGCTTCCTGCTCTGCAGGCGCCTTGCCAGCTTGGCTGCCCAAGGCTGTGTTCCTGCAGCAGATGGGTGACAAACAGGGATGCCAGCAGCAGTGCACCCCCACAACGGGGCTGTTCAAATCCTGTTTTCATTTTTCAAAGTTTTGTGCGTTACAAGCGTAATCCACCCAGCCAGGAGCCCCTGATATCCCGTTACGCAATGACTATTTTTATAACCAGAGGGAGAGATGTTTTTGCACAAAAACAAAGTCCTGTTTGTCTGGCTGTGCAGTGACTGCTTGCCGTGACCTCATGTCTGATTTAGGAGGGCTTCAGGGACTGCCAGCAATGTGCTTGACACCTGGGGGACAGTGTCTCAGGTGCAGTGAGTGGATCTGGGGACTCCCACTACTCCTGTATTTGCTAGCTGCCCCATTTCTCCTGGGGCACAGGACAAAGCCTGGCAATGATGTAATGCAAAATAGCAGCTCCAAAAGCAGCATCAAGGCAGTGGCACAGTGCTCCCTGGACTCAGGCAGCCACACGGCCTGTCTGGGCTCCCTGTGGACACAAAGCTACTCTGCTGGCAGCCAAGATTTATAGCAGCTTTTTCCCTGCAGCTAGCAGGTCAACAAGTGGCCCTTAGGAGCTGGATGATGGGGATTGATGCAGCTCCCCATCCTGTCTGGACTGAGATGTGCTGCTGCAGTGCATGGGCATGTGATTAAGCACAGGGAGAGAATGGGGACTTGTGACTGGGGGTGAAATCCTGCTTTTTGAAAGTCTCTGTGGAAAATAGCCTTTGACAGTGCTCAGCATGTCACTGTGTACACTGCCGAGCACTCACCAGATTTCCATTGGAAATATTTATAAAGTGGGCCTGTAATGCCCTGTGATGCCTCAGTGTAGCATAGTTTCAGGTGAGCAATGACATGCTGAAGAGCTAGCATAGCCATTTCATCCCTGAGTTCCCAGGGAGCACGGGGAGGGAACAGCCATGGCCTTCTCAAGCTAAGACCCACTGCTTGCCATTGGGGTTGCTCACAGAAGAGGGGTTCTTCAGCTTGCAGCAGGTGCAGGTACAGAAAATGAACTCAGGTTACTGCTGTGGCTTTCCCTGTTCCAAGTGCTTATTTATGCTACCGTGACTTTTTTGTCCTGTCAGCTCCACCAGGCTTCCTGTTTCCCAGGTGCTTGAAGGGATTTATTACTTTTTTATGCTTTTTGCAAGGTGCTTACGAAATGCTTTTGGCCAACCTTTTGGAGCTTTACTTTTAACCTATAGCAGCATTTACCATCCTTTCTATTTTTCTCATTTGGATGCAGCTTCAGCTTTTTAGATTAATGTCTTCTTGCTTTTGATAGCCTCCCTTCCCCTGTGGTCCAGCCTTGCTTTCCTCCCTTTTGCCTTTACAGTATCCTCTGGCCAGGCACTATCCATGTACACTGATGGCCAGTGAGGTCTGTCTAAATAGGCTCAGTACCTCCCAAAAATGTTTTATCCTCTTTGTTACCTCTTCCAGTTTCTTTGTAAAAAAGCTTCTCGCCTTTGATGTAGTTTCCCTTCTGAAATTAAACATTTCTGCCATGGGTATGTTGGCTTTCATTGCTCCTACAGAGGTGCTGGATCTGGAGGTCTGTGTTTGACCTTGCTGGGGAGATGAGCCTGGGGCTTCTGGGGGTTGGCAGCTGCCTGAGTGCACAGCAGTGGGAACTTATTTAGGAAGGAGCAACGTCCACTGCAGCCCTTCTGCTCCCGGCAATACTCCACATGACTGGGAGAGGGTAAAATGATCTCGGCAGGAGTAGGAAAGGGCCTGGGCTCCCACAGCTCCCCTGGAGCTACACCCAGGCAGCTGATGTCCTGTCAGGTCCTACTGCCACTCCGTAACTGTCTCTAGAGCAGCAAGGAGTGGGACACCCCATTCTCACACTTCTCTCCACAGCCACTATAATGTACAGCAGCAGACTCAGGTCCTTGGAGCCCAGAGTGACACCTGGCATCTACTTGTGGTAGTGTGCAGGTAGTATCATGCCAGGTGGGAAGAGTATGAGAAGGAGCTGGAGATAACACAGCTGTAGCTATCAGCTTTAGAGCTTGTACATTGTGAGCCTACTGTCCTAGTGCCCTGTGCCCTCTCTACCTGTCCCCAGGGGAAGGGCCAGGGGCATTGGGGAGTAGTGATGAGGATGGCGAAGTCTGGTAGTGTTAGGGCAGGCAGGCAGGGGCTGCCTGGTGCAGGAGGCTTCTCAGAGCAGAAGGGACAAGGGACGACACATGAGATTGGCACAGCCTGAAGGGATGGGCTTCTCATTAATGTTGCTGAGCATGGTTTGCTCTTAGTATCTTTGGAGAGTGTGGCCATTGCCCTGTAGAAATGCCCAAGCCTTGGAGAGCCATGGGGCAGTGCACACTGAGCCAGGCAGTCCACTACACCTCTTGCCTTGCAGAGAGGGTGTGGTGGGCAGTGCAGCAAGGGTGGGGAGCCAGCAGAGTCCTGTCCCAGCCTATCACCCAGGCACCAGCCTCTCACAGAGGGCTCAGACTTCTGATGCTCTGGAGGCAGAGCAGGTGGGCATAGGTGCCGCATCCCACACAATATGCTGACATCAGGCTGCCTTCTTGGTCCTGTGGATGTTTCTCTTGCTGTTTTGCAGATATTCATGAATTCTATGATTTCACACTGCGCTCTGCACCCCTGCAGCCTCTCAGCCCAGGGACACACAATGGCACAGCCAGGCAGCATCATGGGGACAGTGAGTCCAACTCTGCAGTCACACCCAGAGAGCCCCAAAACCCACCTGAGGTAAGAACCACTCCAGCCCAATGCTGCATGGCCAGACCCTGCACACTCCTGCACCCAGGGGAAGGCAAGGGGCACAGGAGGCTGCTGGCCACCACAGCCCAGCCAGCTCACACCCAGGGTGTTTCCACACTTCCCATGTCATTGTTTGTTTCATTAATGAGGTAGCTTCTCTGGTTCACAAGTGTTAATTAAATTACTCCTAATGCAAATAGCTTCAGCTCCAGGTCTGGTTCCTACTCTGCTGTTGCAGCTGGATTAGTTGCTCCCATCTGATGCTGTCTCCCATAGAAGCATCTCAGCTCTCTTATGTAGCCACCTCACAAGCTGCTTTTGATAAGTGAAGTAGGCTGAGGCTTTTAAGTTTCCCCTTTCAGGATTTTTTCCAGCTCTCATGTAACTTCTGTCTCTCTTATCTGCATTCTTTTTAATTTTCAACAGCCTTTTAAAAGATATGGTACCAGGTGAGGAGGCAGGAATTGAGCAGTAGGGTCTCAGTTATCTCAAAGGCACTAAGGTAAATTGCCTTGTGCCATTGCAGGCCCTCTTCCCGTCCCCCTCTCATTGCCTTGTTCCCTGCCAAGGGATACTGTGGGACCTGCCTGAACTGGGGATACAGGAACATTTGTGCAGAAATGCAAATTTGGATATTTCTCCTTTCGGTGAAATAATCCTATCAGACAAACACCATATTTCTCCCTCACGAAATGAACCCGTCATATACTTGTAGGGAGACCAAGTTTGAGTGGGGCTCAGGGATGGTGGAGCTGAACGATGTCTCCTAAGGAGGAACATTTCAAAGTAGTTTGATGAAGAACAGAGGGGACAAAGCTGTCCACAATCAGTGCAGGAGGTATCTGTGTCCCTCTGACTTGGGAACTGTTTTAGTCACACTTTTTCTTGACCCCCTTCATGTTGACAGTTCCTCTAGTTAAAGGCAAGCCTGCAGATCTAGTCTGTTTATGAATTAATTTTTAGTGATGTTATACCATAAGCGGGAAGCCACTTATGATTTTTTGGGTCTCCTCTAGACTTGGTCCACCCACCGGTAAGCTCTGCTGACAACAGTCACCAATCTCTGCAGCCAGGCCACTTTGTGGGGCTTTGAGGAGATGTGACAGTCAATAAAGACATTTAAAAGTCAATGTGGAAAAAAATGGCGAAGTAGCTATGGGCCTCATACAGCTAGTGTGAGGGGAGCTCCTGCTCCCCCTGCAGTGCCCTGTGCACTGGGAGGGACAAGCAAACCAGCCAGTCTTGGGGCTTCTCTGCAGTGAACACAAGAACGCAACCCAAGCCCCATCAACATAATCAAATCACTCCTTCTTTCTCCAAAAAATGTTTGAGGTATCTTGTGTTGCTGAAACATGAAATACAACAGGGACCTGCCCTCACCTGGCAGCAGGACAAGCCCCTGAATCTCCTGCCTGCAAGCCTCCACCGTCGCCTGCAGTGACACTGCTGCCTGTGGGACCAGTGCCAGGGCAGGCTGTCATAGGTGGTGGGACTCCCTTGAATGGGGAAAAGCTCGTTCTGGCCCTTCCAGAAGCAGTGGGGGGGTCTGGAGGCAGCTGGCCTGCCCTACACATATATATACCCCTTGTCTGTTGCAGGATCTGTCCCAGGATGGTGAGCAGAGGCTTCCTACAGGGGCTGGGGACCATGCGCTGGGGACACCACCACGGCTGGTGAGGGTGACAGCACGGAGGACGGAGGCACCAGCCAGCGTCTGCAGCCTGGTGCTTGGCTCTCACAGCGCCCTGCCCCAGGTGAGCCTCCGTGCACCCCACACTGCATCCCACCCTGCCAGCCCAGCCAGTGGCTGGCACTGAGGGGACAGCACTGGGGCCATATGCCTGTAGCACTGCAGGGACAGTGCTGGGCAGGTCTTTTCTTCCCCTGGGCCTGGCAGTGTTTCCTCATAGCTATTCTGGTGATGCTTAGGCTAGGAAATCTAGCAGTCACCTGTGCCAGGGGCTGGGTGACACCAAAATCATCACCTTGCATTAGCATTTACCATGGCCCTGCATCAGCCCTCAGGACTCAGAGAGCAGGTGAATATGGCACAGAAATAAGGAGTCTGTATGGAGCTGGAAATCCTCCCAGACTCATCCCTCTCGCCCCCAGCACTGGCACATTCCCATACTGCAGATTTCCATGTTTTTTTCTCTGAGGCAGGTCCATTCCTCAGCTTACCCTGAGTTTTTCTCTGCTGTCTTATTTACTTGGAAATGCCATTTATTTTGATGTGCATCGTAAATCTCAATTTCCTCCTAGTGTGAGTGCATCGCTTGGGGTACACATCTGAGGAGGGTTTTAGGGATGAGCAAAGGGCAAAATGCACTTTTGGGAGGGATGAACTGGCCAGGATGGATGGAGCTGACCACAGATTTAAAATTATATGAAAATGTTGTTTTCCTTGGCATAGTTTGAAATAATGCTTGTTTGCTAAGTCAAAGTCTTCTTCTGAATTAACTTCAATACAGAAAATTGCACTGCTTCTTTTCTCTCCTTTTTAAATGTTTCTCTTCTTATTCTGGACTGCAATAAAATGGGTAATGCCCCATTTTTTTTCCTTACTCTTTAATTTCTGCTTTTCCTCTTGCTATTTTCTACGATTTTGAACATTCATCAAATCTATACCAGTTTTGGAAGGGTGGGATGGTGTTCTTCTGAATGCAACAGGAGGATGAACTCGGCTGCTCATCTCCATTCGCCAGTGAGAGGGAATCACGACCACAGATGGGGGAGTCATGAGGCAAAACCCACAAGGGGTGAAAGCCTGATCAGTCGGGAAGAGTCAGATTTTAAGGAATTTTCTTCCTAACTGTCCCAGGCTGTGGAGAGTAGCAGCTCTTGCATCCAACCCCAAACGTCTAGCTGAGTTGCAATGTTTCCTTTAGCAGCAGACACCTAGCTTTGAATTTAAGATTTCATGTGATGTGGAATCTGCTGTGTCCCTAGCCTATCTGACATGATGGTTATTTATCCTTTCCATTAAAAATCTGCACTTTGCTGTTAGCTTGGATTTCTCTCACTTTAGCTCCCAGCCCCAGGAAATTTTCCTGCCTTTGTTTGCTAGGATAAAGGACCATGGCAATTGTAAATGTTCCCAACATATAAGTATTTATAGATAAATCTAACTTTCCTCTTAACTTTCACTTAGATAAACTAAACAGATTGCCTTCTTCACTCACTCACTGTGAGGCAGGTTGTTCCCATCCTGAAATAATTCCTGTCATTCTTTTCTGAAGCTTTTTGTATTTTCAGCCTCCTCCTTTCCTAGCCTGTGTCAGTACGGGTCAGGAGCCAGTCCTTGGTGCCAGGCACTGGCACTTTTGGGGTCACCCATGCGTGGGGACCATAGCTGCTGGCCCAGAGCAGAGGCTTACTGCCCCAAGAGGGAGGGAGCAATGGGGACCCGGGTGGGTAGGACAGGGCTCTGGGAGGGCTGTGCTCTGGCAGGACTCTCTCATCTGCAGCCTCTTTCATCCCAGAGGATGGCCACTTCATAGCCTGGCCACAGGCGGAGCAGGAACCTGGAGGTGAAAAAATATTGGGATGGTAATGTTCAGTGCTGGGCTTAGCCATGTCTGCAGTCCTGCTTGAAACTCAGCTTTCTGTGGAGACAGAGCTGCTTTTCTGGAAACTGGGACCAAGTGGTGCTGGAGAGCTGCAGATTTGAGTGCTGCTCTTCTTTGGCAGCCCCTGTGCTGGGATACAGGAACCTTTGACATGGTGGTGAGCCTGTTGCCTTGAGATGTCATCTTCATTGCTGAACACCAACCTTGCCCCAGCAGAGCAGGAGTATTTCCAGCAGTCCCCCATGTCAGTGATTGGGACCATGACACAGGACCGGCTGTGCCTGAGAGCCAGCTGTGCTGATGAACCACAGCACAGGCCCTGCTTCTTATCCCTTGTTCCTACACAAAGGCACTGAGGACACCTCAGCTCCTGCCTGGCATCACCTCCTGTGCTGGTTCTCAACAGCCCTAGCATGCAGGACAGTGTTGGGGCTGGATGACACCTACACACCCAGCTCCTGCCCAACTCCATGGTGACTTTTTGCTCCCCAGCCTTTGGTGGGCTCCCCAGCCTTTTTCCCATGGGCATTTCCAAAGTGGGTTTCAGAAAAACGCTTGAAATGGCAAATGGCACCTGGAAGAACCAGGGGAGCTTTTATAATAGGGGATATTTAGAGCTAGTGCAAGAGGGCACCAGCTGCTGGACAGAGACAGCTGCTCCCTTGGTGCTATCAGCATAGTAACAAGAGCTCTAGCAGACATCCTGCCACTGATAAAAGGCATGATGATGAACTCTCTTGTCCTACCTGAAGTAAGTGCAGTACTCTTCTCGCATCCATCAATGTAAATAAGTTTTCTGTTGTCCTGGCTTTGTCCTTTCCCCTGCCTGCAGCTCTCCCAATGGTGATAGCAGAGCAAAAGCCATCATAACCTGCTTTAGCCAGGAAGATGCATGAGAAATAAATTGCCACTCCATAGAAATGCTTCCAGGAACAGGAAACTTTCTATCTGCTGGTGAGGATGTGTATCCCTGCAGTGTGCAAATGGCTGCTGTAAAGGAAGCTGTTAAATACAGCAGCAACGTGTGCTTCCTGACGGCGAGGCTTAGTGGGGTGAAACCATCCCTCCGTGGAAAAGTAGATGTTCAGCCCTCAACAAGACAAAAGCAAAGGGAGCCCTGTTAAGGTGCTCAAAGGCACTACCCTGCCTGAGCTTTGGGACTTGGGGGGTTTTATTTGCTGAATCCTCTATGTCAACTTTTCTTTGAAGTCCCGTGGTTGCCTTAACAGAGCTGCTCAGGGCTTGTTTGCATCTGCAGCGGGAAGACCCATGTGGATGCTCCCATGGCTAGTGCTGTTCGCCTGTGCTCACAGGCTGGCAAGAAGGCTGCTTCTCTCAGTAAATGCCATTCTCATCCTCCTTGCTGGGAGCAGGGAGCAGCCAGCTGTAAAGAAAAATGAAAGAAGAACAATGCCTCTGATGAGCAGAAACTCTGTGCCTGCGAGGAAGTGCTGCTTTCCCTCTGCCACATTCTCCTGCCTCCCAGCACGGCTCTGCAGCCACTCTGATTTCATCCCTATCATTGCACCAGTGCAGTGCTGCACCTTGCTCGATCGCCTGCCTGTGCATCCCTCCTGCCTGCCAAGGGTTTGGTTGCATTGCTGCCCAGCACCAACACCGTGGCACTGTCCTTGCTCGACCCAACAGCAGACACTGAGCAACAGCAGGTCTTCATGTGATAGAGAGAGCGAGGGAGACTGCTTCAGAGGACAGACATTCCATGCGTGCTCCAAAATGGCAAGTGAATAGGAAAACTTGCTGGCAGAGGCTGCTGCTGCTCCCGCAAGATTGTGTGTGCATGGTACGCCACTGAGCCTGCCCACAGGCTCTGCTTCAGACCTGCTGGGCTGAGGCCAAAAATGTCCCCTTCCCTCCCTGCATCCCAGGGAGAACACAGCCCAGCTCTGCAGAAACACCCTGGCAGGATGTTGGGAGCCCTCCCTGCTGCACCTGCCACTGAGGAAGATCCGCCTGCCCTATAACCCACGGCTCAAGTTCCAGAACGGTTCGTGGAGTCTCCCAGGGGATTTGGCAGAGAAAGGCAGGCTGTGCTGCCAGTACAGTGACCGGCTGTCTGCTTCCTCTGTCCTTTTCTTGAGTGCTTTTTCCTCTTTCCAGATTTGCCTTTGGCCAAGGAGAAGGGCATTCCTGTGATCTGCACCTTTGCCTGGTGGGAGTGACTCAGGGCACCCACAGCAGGTCGGGGTAAAACCATGAAACTGGCATGTGGTGGATGCTGTGGCTGCAGAAATACCTGCTGCAAGCTCCCCACTCCCCCCTGCCCTGACTGCAGCCCCATCACTCTTCATTTTCCCTTCAAGGTGTGTGAAAGGGGAAGCACCAAGTAGCTGCTTGCTATTGTAAGGAGTGTCAGGGAAATTAAGCATGTCTAATGAATGCACCCCCTCCACCCCCAAGAAGTCTCACATAAGGTTCCTTAGTTGCACGTAACCTGAAACGTCCCCACCACCCTGTCCTCTCTGTGGGCTAACTGGGCAGGCAGACAAAGCCATCAGTGCAGGCCAGACTGGCCACTGCTTTGTCTCAGCTCAAGCCCAGCATCATCAGCCCTGCAACCCCAAAATCCTGGAAAGTGGCTAATAATGAAGCAACAGGAGCAGAGGAGAAGCCAGCTCCCAGAGGGACCCCCTTTCCCATTGCATTCCCATGCACCTTTGAGAACATGTTTAATTTTAGGAGAAGTGAAGAAAAGCAGCAACCCACAGCCCAACGGCCTCTGCTGCTGCCCCATTATCACTTGAGCTGTTTTGTGCATGGAGGTCACTTCAGTGCTCTACATTCAGATGCTCTCCAACAGTTTTGCATTTCAACATTGCAACACAGGCTGTAAAGACAAAGCCAAGAGGGTGTCTGTCTGCCATAAGGCATTCAGACTGAACCAGTCCTACACAGCACAGACACCTGGATGGGGAGGCCAGCTGCCTGTGTCCCAAGGATGTTGCTCTTCAAAGAAGTGTCAGCATGGACTGCGTCAGTAAGAGCTGTCACTTCAGGTGAAGTTTCGGGGTTGAATGCCCTCAATTCTCTTGCTATTCCTGCCGTAGAGATGAACAAGGAGGTGCTTAGACCTCAGTTCTCCCAGCTCAATATACAGCTACAGCAAAGGATGAAGTCAGCAGAGCTACCAGGCTGTCAAACCAAAGACTCACACATGGGCGCCTGTTCCTACTCTATTCGGGGACTTTCTGTTTAAAACTAGCAGCAAAAGGAAACTCTTTAGCAGATCCCAAGGCTTTTCTGGCTGTGCAGCATGGGAAAGCCTTGCTGGATATAGGGCTGTTGGTCTGTCCATTCATCCAAGTCATCCTCACTGTTTTGAAGTTATCTTCTGATGGTGCAAGTATGTGCAGCGCTCCCTGTGCAGTGGTAGAAAGGGGAAAGTGAGGGGGAAGCTTTGGGAGCATCCTGCAGATGACTATGCTCCAGAGTCATCCAGACAAGCCTGGGGTCCATCCATCCTCCTTCCAGATTCATGCTTCAGCTTCATCTGCTTCCATCTAGTGCACATATCTGCCTGCTCCCAGGGGAGCACAGCTGCTGGCATGACTTGAACACTGAAATTCACACTATTGGGTTTCCTGCATAGCTCCAAAAGAACTGAGACCATTCAACAGGCACCTCGATGGGATGGGGACTGAACAGGGGCCAGCCCCATCAGTGCCTTGGCCAGCATCTCCATGAGCCACTACTGGGTCTCTGTCTGCTTTGCTCATCAAGTTTCCAAAATGAGCTGCTGCAGCCTTGGTGCAGGGTCACCACAGTAGCACCCAGGTTCCTCCTTTCCTGCTTTGCCTTGTTGGGTGACTGACGACATTCTCGCTGCAACCAAAGTGAAGTGTTGGAGCCCATCTCCCATAGCACAAAACAACAAGGGGCTCTCAAAGTGCAGAGCTTACTTGCCCACAACACAGGATGTGCCACCCTGACCTTCACCCATCCACACTCTGCTCCCCCTTGCAGCCACCCTTGCGTTTCTGGAGGCTGGGGACAAATCTGGGTGTGTTTTTGGAAAACAAATGGGCTCTTGCCATTTTTTAAAGGAACAAACCAAACTTGAAAGCAGAGCCTGGCAGGCCAGCTGCTTTCTATCTGGAGCGCTAGAGCTGGGGGAATGTTGCTGCATCTTAATGGCATTGGGCTGGACAGAAATCAGGATTCTAGTGGCAGAGGCAATACCAGCACTGTTATAAATAGAGCAGCCGTGATAACTGCTCATGAAGCTTTTTAGTCTTTGGGATTTGAAGGACCAGTGTTAAACTATGCTGAGAGATCCCATTATCCTTGGCATTGGTAGGAGCTAGGAGAATGGCAGAGGAAGGAGGACAGTGGATGAGTGTGGGTTTCAGAATCATCCTTCTTGTGAATCTGAGTGTAAGCTCTTTGAAAGGTGATTTCTGCTGTGTGCTGCCTCCTCTTGCTTTGCTCTGCCCGCTTTTGGGGTGTTAGACCATGCATGGCTGCGGCCATCCAGGCCAACCTTGTGTCCTGCTGCAGGAAGCAAGGGTTTGCTCCAGGGAAGCACCTGCTGGAGCCCTGCAGCCTGTAAATACATTGCACCTTAAAAATTATTCCAAGCATTGAGATTCAGGCAAAGGCCTCCTGTGGTCTGTGGCCTAGATTGCTCTTGAGGCTGGCACTGCTCAGGCACACCAGCATCTGTGCTCAAAGCACTGGCATGGAGAGCATCATGCCTGGCCGATGTCACATCCCCAGCCTCACAAGCAACTACCCACCTGCGGGTGTCCAGGAAATGTGGCAATATCCTGCCAGGCTGTCCCCCCATTTTAAAGGGGTATTTTTAGACCAAATCATTTCACAGCCCAGGCAACAGGAGGCTGCGGGAGATGCTGTGGCAGAGCAAGTAAAGGGACAGTGCATTGCAATACAAGGGGGAGACCCTGGCTGGCCCTGGAGCTGTATTCATTGCTGAAGCCAGGGACAAGCTCTGCCTGCTGCTTTGTGAGTGTGTTGCAGTCCCATTGCTGCACTGTTCATTCCTGATTCCTTGGCACAAACTGCACAGCTATTTCCCCTCTGTGCAGTGGTAGATTTTGCATAGCTGAATCTCACAGGGTGTTTTTGCAGGGAGGTTTTGTAAGCTTTGGAGCTCTGCTGCTGTGGGAGCACTCCCGCATTAGTGCTTTGGTTCAGAACAAGAATGTGGTGATGAAACCACTCTCCCAGCTGCCTGCTCGTACCACACCGTGGCTCAGCAGTAAAGCTTGTGGCATGGTTTCCTTCAGGGTGAAACTCAACCCAGCTGTACACTCTGGCCCTAGTCCCTGAGACCTGGCCAACTCTTGCCCAAACCATGCCCTGAAGCCAGGGTGAGGAAAGTGGTACATTATCCCTTGACATCATCCATCACCCAGAGCTTCTGTTGCTGGTGTGTCACTCCTGAGCAACACCTGTACGGGTGTGCCTGTGCCTCGGGAACACATCCTCACCCCAGGCTGGCACCTGGTTTGAAGGTTGCCTCGGGGCTTCCAAAACGATCGTGTCTTCTGGCGTGCAGGCGGCAGAGAGGATGGGCGGGTCATGACTGCGCCTTTAAGAGAGTCCCGTGAGCCGGCTGCGGCCCTTCGGCGCGCGCGCTGATTGGTCAAGCGGCCGGCACGAGGACCGGGGGCGGGGACAGCCATTCAGAAAGTCTGGGCAACACCTTTCTCCCTTAAAGGGGGCAGGGCAGTGGCGGCAGGGAGAGCCAGCTCCAGCTCCGGACCACTGCGGCTGCCCGGGGCTCCCAGGGACACCAGCCACCGTTCTTCTCCCCGAGGCTGGGCAGGTTCCCACGCCGGAAAGCGTGTCCTGAGGCAACACAGCCCAGATGAGGCACCAGTGTCCCCATGAGCTGGGGGCAGTGTGAGCTGCCAAAAAGGCTTTGCTCCATCTGGAAGGGGCAGATTGGAGCAGAGCTTACCAAGCAAAAGAGAGAAAAGTGTGGACCCATAGAGCTCCCCTTCTCATCCCCCATGCAGGGTGGGAATAATTGAAGAAAGGGCATCTCTCGGCCCTAGATGTGGGGGAAGGTCCCTCTGGGCAGATCAGGCCAACCCCAGATCTGAGTAGAGCCATGCTGAGCCCTTGCAGCACTTTCAGAGACACATGTTGACCGAACCCAATGATGGGACTGGTTCCTGCAGGATGGCTCCTACTGGGAAGCCTGTGAGAGCTGATTTGTGGAGCTTTGTGGTCACAAGGTCACACTGGCCCAGGCAGGACCAGCTCAGAGTCCTCTGGCAACCTTGTACAGCACAAGTAGCATGTGTTCTGCCACTAAATCTGAGTGTGGAAGCACATCCAGGGACAGCTTGGGACTAGTGAAAGATGTGGGGAATCAGGATGTCTGGTGGGGTCACACTAGGAACAACCAGCTGGGGATCAAGGTACAGGACCAAAAAATATATCAACCTCTTAAAGACATGAGACTTGGAAATACCTCCTTCTGGCTTAAAATGGTGAAGTTCTGCCAAGGTCACATTTTCAAACCTGCACTCTGCTCCATCAGACTGGAAATGTGCTTTATCCTACAGGAAATGAGGCACACACAGAGACCAGAAGACACGGCAATGCTGTAATTGCCATACCCATGCAGCAGCAAGGCTCTCACCTTATGCCCAGGGAGATGCCACAGGCAGGCAGCCCACAGTCAACCCATGCTTCAAATGCTCCTGTGCAAGGCAAGAACCTCTCTGCTGGGTGATGGGGAGATCAGCTGTGGGCGTTGTGAGGCTGTCAGGAAATCCATAAAGTCTACTGCAGCTGATTGCTATTAAATAGAGCCTCCAGGCTCTCCTTTTCAGGGAGGAAGCCTGAGCTCTGCTGCAGAGACCTGCTGCAGGTCTCCATTGCTTCTCTCAGCTGCCAGCTCAGCCATGGAAGATACTTAGTTGGCTGTAATTTCAATTGCAGAAAGTGGCTAGTGGTGTTTATTGAAGACCCTTGTGTGGTTGCTGCCACAGGCGAGGATATAGGAACTGTGTATTGGCACTGGGCAACGTATCAGGCATCATTAATAGAATGAGAATGGTTTTGCCCTGGAGGAGAATAATTTCTTTGGCAACTGCCCTGAGAGTGCTGGGAGCTATTGGTCCCTTGGTATGCCTGGTTATTATTATCCCAGCTGCACATTTCCCAGCGTGAATTGCTGCCGGTGGCAGGGAGGAACTGTCTCAGCATGAGATGTTCGTTATCCTGCCCCTTCCCACTCATCCATGACTACGCAAACCCTCCAATGCTCACAGGAACCATTGGCCCCATTTGCCCACTAGCTGTGCAGACAGTCCTGCAGTGCACCTATTCAAGTTTCATTTGACAAGCCCTAGACACAGCAAATTGCAAATCCCTGCAGTGGGGTCTGTGGTAGTGCTAAGGAACCAACTGACAGACTGAGCTGAGTTCAGTTGGTTCCTCCTTCATTGCTCATCTCCCTGTGGCCTGCTCCTCCCAACACCTTTACCTTCTGGTGCTTCCCAACCCCTGTTCTCAGCTGTATGGCTGCAGACCCTGCTGCCTCCCCTGCACTTTGGACATTGGGTAGCTTTTTTTGCAAGTGATTTCAGTAGAGGAAGGTACCTCCCCCAGGAAATACTGTCCCACACCTTCTCCCCCAACATTACAAAGATGACACCTTCCCCATCTGCACCTAGACTCAGAGCTAACACATGGCTTCCAGGTTCTCCAGGTAGGACCAAGCTCCTGCTTGGGCTAAAGTCAAGGAGCTTTGTGGCAGCACTCATGTGACCATCATCTCTGCAAGGAACTGGCTGCCTTCAGCCTACCCCATATTCTGCTTCTAGGAAGGCTGTAGGTCCAACAAACCCCCGGCTTCTGGTCCCTCACACTTGCCTTCCTCTTCCTGCAGGACTTGATGTGAGAGGAAAGAAGTAACAACAGGGGCTGAAATGCCAGCAACACCGGATAAAATCTAGCTCCTGCTGTATTTGTGCCATGTAAATAACACTATCTCCAGGGTTTTCTTGACACTTTGCTGAAATTAGCACCTGTAAAAAGAGCAACTGCCAAAGCTGAATTTAAATAAGATGGGCAGGCTTCTAGTATGAAGAGGGTAGAGGATGAGAGAGCTGTTGGTTTCCTTTAATCACTTCCCTCCATGAAGACACCTGCCTGGAAATCAGTTCCCAGTTCCTTTATCCCTGCTCAGTGCCTACATCACTGGAGTGAGATGCCCACAGCTGCCTGAAGGCAGTGGGCACTGCACCTGCCCTACCAGATCCAGGTCTGGGCTCCCCAGTGCAGGTGCTTACACCATCTGGGTTCCAGCAGTGCCACTCCCAGTAGCCAAAATGCTGCTACTCACTGAAGCAAGCTGGAGAAGTGCAGGATGCGGATGCTCCTGGCTAGCTGGCCCTGGCCTCTTGAGCTCAATAACTTGTCCCATGCCCTGCTCAGTGTTAGGGAGTGTTGCAAACAGGCAGCAGCAACAAGAGATTGGAGTTTTCCCCTTAAATTGGAGCTAGCAGGTGGCACATGCAGTTCACTACAAATGAGTAGGAATTGAACAACTCTGGTGGGAGCTGAAACAGGACATGCAGACTTTCAGGAGGGGAGCTGCAAGTGGGTAGAGAAGACCTCTGTCAGAGCTGCAGCAGCTGGGCCTCAAGGCCCATCCATTTGCAGGTGTCAGTGAGACACTAGCAGATAAGAGAGCTGGGAGAAGCAGCAGCAGGTTTTAGATTGTGGAGCTGTCTCTGAGTTTGTAAGCTGGCAACTGGAGTGGAGGCAGCAATGCTGGCACTTCAGGGCTGGTGGCGAGGGTGTTTCCCACGTGAGGATGCCCATTGCATGTATGGCTGTCAGAGAGCAGAGTGAGGACCAGAGACCTTCCTTGTGGAGAATGCCTTGTGGAACGGTAGAGGGGAATCAAGTGCTTCTCTTAATTGTTCACTCAGCTCCTTATTAAAGCATTTTTCCCTAACAGGTCTTGTCCTTTGCTTTTGCACATCCCCCCTAAGTGAATGCCCATGTCCCTGCCTGCCCCCACCAAAGGACTGAGTGAAAAGAGGAGACATGTCTGGAGCAGGGCAGGTGCGAGCAGTTGGGATTACAAACTCCGCATGTGCCCTTCCCTGGTGCTCTCCTCCCACTCTCTGAGTCAGCCTCTTCCAGACATGGGTCTCCTGCCTGACCTTGACCCAAATATGGCTTTGATGGAGGCTCATGGTACTGGAGAGGGCCTCACTGGGTGGCCAGTGGGGCTCTTAACACTGCATGGTCCCTGCAGCTAAACTGTGCCATCCTAAGGGTGTGAACTGTGATGAGAGGGAGATTTGCAGCTGGGCTGGAGCAGTAATTAATTATGATTGTGTAATAGGTTTTGGGCACATCTCATTGATGAAGTGACTCAGATCTCAGAGGTACTGCAGAGTGGGAGACAGTGGGTAGGCAAAACGGACTTTATGTCCTTTTGCTCTCATGCGGGAGACTGTCTACCTGCCTGTTTCTAGAAGGCTTATTGCTCTGCTTTGGTGCAGCCTGCAGATCTTGCAGCTTGAAGTATTGAACCACCACAGCTTGTGGCTCAACTTGTGGCCCTCTCCCGCTCCTGTCTCATTCCTTTACCTGTATCCTATGGGAACCCTACTGTGCACTTCATCAACTTAATTCCTGCCCCAGTCCCTCCTGTCCTTCCCACCTCTGCCCTCACTGCTGCAAGATGCCCTGTCCCCACAGATGACATCCCACATCCCTCTGGTCCCCCTGAGGAGGTACAGCATCTCCCTGGAGCATAGGGCTCGTCAGTCCAGCATCCTTCTGCAGGGCCAGCACCATGTGCTCTGGGAAATAGCACAAGGAGCAGTAGGAAATGTGGAGATGATCCTAATTTCTTAAATCCTGAAGTGTAAAGTTCTCTGTTAATGCAAACATTGAATGCTTTCCTTCCATGAACACAAGCACAGTTTTTCATTGATTGAAATAACTCTGAACAAGCTTGCTTTGCATGCATCCTTCCTTTCCTTAGTGAGCTCCTGGGATCTGCAGTGTCCTGTGGCACTAAGCTCTGCAGGGTAGAAGCACTTTCTTACATGCAGCTGTTGGCTTCATCTTGTTGCATTTCTTGGTCTTTGGGTCAGTGCCACAGTACACCCAAGTCCCATAATTGACTGTTCATCAGCAAGAGCCCCTGGGAACATCACGATGAGGCTTACCTGTAGAGCTATCTCCTTGGTCTCAGCAGCAGTGCTGTGCTTGACTACTCAAGGCGAGCATGGTGGGGATAGGCTCCCTAGACTTGCTTGGCCAAGAACATTATGACTGTCCTAAGCATGCAGCTGGGGAAGTCTCAGTGTAATGTATCTGAGCCACATCAGCGCCCCATGGCATTAAGCATGGAGCAGCACATGACATCCTATGATGGAGGTAACATGAGCAGCCCAGAGGCAACGAAGAGCAGGCAGTGCCGGAGAGGGCAGGCTCTGTACTGTGCAGTGGGGACTGTGGGACTTGGAGACAATGCAGATTTCAATTGTCCCCACCCCTTCACCCAGAAGAAACCGTTTCACTTGACCACTTGGGAGCAAACACTGCAGGAGCAGCTCTGTCTGTGATGGTCAAGTGCAGAAGTAATTTTGTATTGCCATTTAAAGAGCTAAAGAAAGGAGGAGTGGGAAAGGGCATTTCTCTGGCCATCATGTGCTTCCTCCTCCCACAGGCCTACTTGTGAGCAGGGCAGGAGAAGCCTGCAGATCTTGCAGCTTGAAGTATTGAACCACCACAGCTTGTGGCTCAACTTGTGGCCCTCTCCCGCTCCTGTCTCATTCCTTTACCTGTATCCTATGGGAACCCTACTGTGCACCTTTCATTACTCTTCTATGTATTTATGTACCATTTCTTCAAATAATTCTTCACCCACCCTAGTGTTTATTACAACCCTTAAGCATTAGGAGGCTGGGTTCAGGTTCCTACTGGTCAGATGTGGGTTTTTTGTAATGGTTTATCTTTCTACCCTTCAGTTTGTCCGGGTGGCTCTCTTCTGAACTAATTTCAGACCAGCACTTCCGTGCAAGAGGTGAGGAGCTGCCTGAGCTGCAATGGGAGCAGTACCCTTGTCCTGCTGCACCAGTGGGCATTTCTGCTGTTTTTACCATCCCCTGATGGCAGTAGGCAGAAGGCCCAGCAAAGTCTCTTGGCATTTCTACATCCCCAATGCACCCGTGGCTCCCTGGGCAACGGCAGCATCCCCAGGATGCTGTGCTGGAGCACACGGTAACATTTTCATAGAATCATAGAATGCCAGGTTTGAAGGGACCTCGAGGATCGTCTAGTCCAACCTTTTCAGCAAAGCTGGGATAGACCAAACGTGGGGATGCAACAGAGATGCTGCTGCCAGGCTAGTGGCTGTACTCCGGTGCTGACCACAGCTGGTGCGAAGCGATCCCTCTTGGTTTCAAGCACAAAGCTGGCGGGGCTGCCCCCCGCCGCGCTGAGGCTACAGACACTGAGCTGCGCAAGAGCTGCCCGGTGCGTCTGGTACGGGGCTGGGTGACGCACGGGGCTGCCGAGCAGAGCGTTTCTGTTCCGCCCGGTGCCTCCAGCGCAGGCCACGGGGGGACAGCGCGGCGACAGCACGAGCGGCAGCCCCCCCACCCTCACGCTCATCGCCGGGTCGGGGCGCGGAGGCTCCGCTGGCGCGGATTGGCCGCCGGCGGGAGGAGGCGGGGCAAGCTTCGCGCCGCCGCAGGTGCCGCGCTCCTTGCTCCCGAGCCACGACGGGCCGGGTGATGCCGAGCCGGTCGGGACTGAGCTGCCCTGTGCAGCGGAACGGGGCGGAGCCGCTGTCCCGCGCCCTGCGCCGGGAGTGACCCCGGGGCTGAGCGGCGTTGCGGGCCATGCCACGGCGCGCTCCCGCGGAGATCACCGCGTTGTGACCCACCGCCCCCTTCCTCCTCCTCCTCCTGTTCCCGCCGGGGGCGCCGAGCGGGCGAGGAGGCGGCAGACGCGCCTTGCGTGGGGCGGGGGCCGCTGTCGCCCACCGAGCATCCCGCCCGCCCTCCTTCCCTTCCTCCCTCCCTCCCTCCTTCCCTCCCCCCCTCCGCTCCGCTCCCNCTCCCCTCCCTCCGCGCCGCCTCCCTCCCTCTCTCTCTCCCTCCCTCCCTGCCGGCTCTATGGTGTGAGGGCAGCGATGCACAAGCACCACCACTGCTGCAAGTGCCCCGAGTGCTACGAGGTGACGCGGATGGCGGCCCTGCGGCGCATGGAGCCCCCTTCCTACGGCGAGTGGCAGCACGAGCAGTACGGCTACGGCGGGGGGGGCTCGCAGACCCTGCCCGCGCCCGGG